>CAKNYM010047126.1:7403-89182 GCA_932195095.1 Andricus curvator | reverse complement strand
ACGTTGTTTGACCTTGCCCTGACCTTTCCAGGTCAAATTTTCGATTTGTCAAGGTCATATCTGGACGTAAAATTTTCCGCTCTCTCAGTTCCCGGGGTCAAAAATTCCTTGTTGAAAGTTCCTTCAAGAATGACCTTGACCACCCTGAAAAATATCTTACCTGAGGAAATATTTAGCCGTCCCGGGACTTTTTGGACACCTGGTAGACATCAATGGTGTGCACATTAAGGTGCATATCTGCCGGCACGTCGGTCCGATCGATCGGATTGCGGGACGGCAGATCGCTTGCAGTCGGCGGGCATTTTGCTATCTGGGATGAAGCTGGCCTTGGGTTGGTTTAGAAACAAGATTCTATTACTTTACCTAGATGATATTCTCATTTTTGGCCAGAACCTTAAACCTCGATAAATGTCGATTTGGTCTTGAGAAAGTGGAATTCTTAGGATTTAGGATTAGCTACAAAGTCGAACAGGGTGAAGGTAAGGTTCACGCGAATCATGAGTTCCAGGTACCGAAATACTCGCGATAACGACTAGAGAAGACGAGATTCTATTACACCAGATATCAGATGAAAGGTTAAAGAGGGTAATATTATACAATATATCGAGAAACCGGACGAAGAAAGGTCAAAAGACGAACGCGGCGCGATACGTGATTACCGACTGGAAGAAGGACTATTATACCCAGTTAATAAGCGCGATAGTATAGAAGTTCTATTATATGTCATTCCTGCATCCATGCGAAAAGCGTTGACAATACGCTATCACGACTTGGCAAGTCACCTAGGTATAGACAAATGTATAGATATGCGCGGTTATGTAAAAGTCCATATAGCCGGGTGTCTGCCATGTATAATGAACAAAATGCCTAGAAGCCGTCAGCAAGGGGAATTACACTCTATCCCGCCAGGATATCGGCCTTTAGCGAGGGTTCACCTGGACCACTTGGGTCCCTTTCCAATTTGTAACCGAGGTAATTGATACGTCCTGACGATAGTCGACAACTTGACCAAGTACGTTGCGCTAGAAGCCACGAAAACCACGGAAACGACGGTGACAATCAATAGATTTAATAAAGTTGTTGAACAATTCGGCGCGCCAAATCGGGTGATCTGCGATAGGGGAACGAGTTTCACCTCGGAGAAATTTCGTGATTATTGTTACAAACACGGAATAAAATTGACACTGAATTCAAGTAGGCATCCCCAGGCCAATGGGCAGGTAGAGCGCGTTAACCAGTCGATCTTAGCTCCTCTACGAGCCTGAGCCTGGGAAGGGAACGAAACCGAATGGGATGATAAACTAAAACAAATCGCGAGAGACATAAACTCTTCAAATAAGAAAAACACAGGTAAAGCGCTCTACGAGGCACTATACGGGTATCTACCTCGTTTTGAAGAAGGTGTAACTAGAGAATTAACCGAGAACTGTGAAATTTATCGAGATAATAGGATAGTCCGCGAGGAAATAACTAGAGGAACCGAAAAAGCACAAAAGGTTTATAAAAAAAGATACGATGAACACTGAAACGATGGGGTAAAATGCGCAATGGGTGATATTGTTTATGTCAGCGTAAATACAACTTCCACTGGGGAAAGCACAAAGTTACAGTCTCGTTATCGAGGTCTATACGTAGTTATCCGAAAAATCCCGAGTGACACCTATGAGATTCAACCTATTGTGGAACGTCGAAGAACCAATTGAAAATTTGGCGAGGTTCCACAATGGACGAAATCTATAGAAATGAGATTGGAAGCGATTCCGAAGGCGAGAGTGAGAATCAAGTAACCAAGAACTCGTAGAGTCCTGAAGTTGACAAAGATTTAAGCAATACTTCTCCAATTGCAAAAACGAACGATGTATCAACTGAGCAACGACCAAAGCGCACATTGCGGAAACATGCATATTTACAAGGGCACGTGTAATAAATCCACCGCGAAGTAGAGACAAAGTCATGTTGTATATATATATGTGTATAATGTCGTCCGAGGTTGTATTTGAGAGGGCCGATATATAAAACTATTTGTACTGTACTAAGAGAGCATACTCGACTGTCACGTAAATTTATTTTGAAAAAAAGAGCTTGAGGGCAAGCTCAAGTAAGGAATGCCGAATATTAGAAAATATATTGCACGCTATGTGAACTGAGCTTTAGGACGAGGAGGGAGAGGTGAATGTGTGTGCGCAGGAAGTGTGTGCCTCCGAAGAACGGAAGGGGAGACGATGCGAGCGTGGCCAGTTGTGTTTTAAGTTTGCTTAGCACTTTTCAATGATTAATAAACCGTTTACTTTATTTATGATTGACAATACGAGTTATCTATTTCATGGACCTGTTTCCCTCCATAACAGTGATGGCCACGGACGAGCTCTGGGAGCTAAAATCTGTAAACTCGTCCAACCCCACTCTTACCGCCTTTGCTAGGATGGAGCTCGAGGAGGTGGGAGCACGGCCGCTCTCGGCTGCTTGGCGACTGAAGCTGAGCGGATATCAGAGCGTCCGATCCGACCGAGCTCGGCGCGCCACACGAAACACCACATATGACGTCGTTCCGCGCAAGACCGAGAGAATGGGACGATGGGGTAAGCTCGCAGAAGCGCTCGAAGAAAGGGTACAAAAGTGGAGAAAAAGCGAGGCAGGGGGGCACTGCAAGTGGCCCGTGGCCATCCCTGCTCTATAATTAGAGATTCAGTGGGATTATTCCAAGAAGAAAGATAACGTTTATAATATTATACATTCATAAGAATGATGCATAGAGCGAAAAGTGAGCTTTTTGACATTACAGCTGAAACTTCTGGTTCCACGTCCCAGACTGGTTCCGGATAGACCCGACAAAACATACTTTCTAGGACTTGGTCTCTTTACTGATGTAAATATTCCCAGATTATTCCCGGATAGACCTAGACAGACGTCCTTTTTGACTTCACAGGAAATCAATTTCTGGTTCCACATCCCACATAGGTCCCCGATAGACCCGATGAAACATACTTTATCGGACTTGGTCTCATTATCAATGAAAATACTCCCAGATTGGTTCCGGATAGACTCGGACAGACAACCTTTTTGACTTCCCAGAAAATTAAATTCTGGTTCCATGTCCCGGATACGTCCCGAATAGACGCGGTTAAGCGTACACTGCGAAACTTGGTCTCTTTATCGGTGCACATTCTCCCAGGCTGATCCCCGATAGACCCGGACAGACGACCTTTTTGACTTCACAGGAAATCCAATCTTGGTTCCATGTCTTGTATAGGTTCCGGATAGACCCGGTTAAATGTACATTGCGGAACTTGCTTCAATTACTTGGTGCAAGTACTACCGGTCAGATCTCGGATACGCCCAGATAGACGCACTTTTTGACTTTACAGGAAATCAATTTCAGGCTCCACGTCCCGGATAGGTCCCGATAGTCCCAATAAAACATACTTTATTGGACTTGGTCTCTTTATCGATGCAAATACTCCCAGATTGGTCTCGGATAGACCAGGACAGACAACCTTTTTCACTTCACAGGAAGTCAAATTCTGGTTCCATGTCCCGGATAGGTCCAGGGTAGAACCAGCTAGATTAACATTAATTGATTTCTTGCACCTGATTGGTTCCTGATAGACCCGGATAGAAGGACAATGTCGACTTTGTCAAAATACATCATTGATAATGTTTTCCCAATAGAACCCGGTTAGTCCCAAATGATTCCGCGATAGAAAATAAGTAACATGATAGAGCCCGGATATACCACTATAAAATTTCTTTCCGGTTTCCATCAGGGCGTTATAATGGTTCTATCGGATCTTATCCGGCATTTTAAGCAGGGTATATTTTAAGCGGCTCTACTAGGCACATAGTGGGATCTGCTTTATTCGAAGTGCTAGAAGTATGAAATTGCATCCCTAACAGGTTCTATTAGGTACTTTAGTGGCATGTTGGAATCATTAATTGAATTGAAATTTGAAGTCGTGTGTTTTAAGTGGCTCTATAATGTACCTATTGGGATCTGCTTTGTTCCAAATGCTACAAGTACAAAATTGCTTCCCTAACAGGTTCAATTAGGATTTTAGTGGCCTGTTGGAATCGAATTAATCGGATTAAAATTAGAAGTGATTTATTTGAAGCGGCTCTACGAGGTACCTATTGGGATCTGCTTTATTCGAAGTTCTAGAAGTACGAAATTGCTTCCCTAACAGGTTCTATTAGGTACTTAAGAGGTATAGTGAAAAATATGACTTGTGCGGCATGCCTAGATTCAGAAAAGAATGTGCTACAACGAGTTTCGAAACTATTTCGAAACTATCTCGCATCTATTTTCTCTGAAAGGATTGTTAACAATTGTAACTTATGTGGTATGCCTGTATTCGTAAATAAATAAGGTAGAAAGAATATTTTTCAAATTTTAATAAATATTGATGATATTAAAAATATATTTGGTCAAAGTGACCCTACTTTTGAAGACTAATTTTTCGGTTTGTAACTATTTTTCACAATTAAAAAGTAATATTTCAATACAAAACACTTTTTTCTAGTATACTGAGAAATTTTAGTCGAAATTTTTACTGGACATCAAGTATATTGCGCAGAGTGAATAAGAAAGAAAGTGGGATAAAGCATAGTGGGGTCCAGAGGCGAAGCCCCCGCGGGGTGGTTCGGGGGGGGGGGGGGGAGAGTCTCAAGAATAGAAAAAATACCCTACTAAAAAGATTCAAATTGGCCCTAGAATCTAGTCATCTGTAAATTTTTCAATCATTTTTAAGAAAAAAATAGGAAGCAGAATATTTATTTGAAAGTAAGCAGAATAGGCAAGGTGTATTTTAAGAATTTTAGTATATTCTTCTTATATACAATGTAATGAATATTGTTTTCTTCTTCATATATAATGTAATAGCAACTTTTTAATTTCTTATGTATCATTTCTTTAAAATATATAATATAATGACTGTAACGCAAATACATCTACTGAATGAAGGATATCTTTAGCTCGATATTTTCATTCTGCCTGCTTATTTCCAAAAATCTGGATTGTCACGGAACAGTTATTGAATTGAAAAGAGGCATTTCCGTTTGATTCTTGAACACCAACAGAATCCCAGGCTTTCGATGTTGATGGCTGAACATCCCGCTCCTCGGTCTTTTTCAAACGCTTCATTGCTGGTGTTGAGGATTTACTTTTTCCGGTAGAAGTTGATGGATGAAGCCTTCTGCTTCTGTAGATGATTTCCATCCACCATGACGCTTAAGTGGGATATTATCAGCTCCAGCATCAACGAGCAGTATTGCAGAAGTTCTGCGGAAACTGTGACCAGTATAAAGTTCTGGTTCTGGCAAATTCGAAAACACGACGATTTGCTTCGTCATGTCAGCGAATTTGTTGATGCCAAATGGCTGCTGGGTACACTTGCCGTTTTTAAGATTAAAAAAAAAACTATCGCTTTTTTAATCTTTTGGTCGAAGTTCTATGTACCTCTGGCAGACATTGTAAAATTTCCCAACAACTGTGAATGACCGTTGGATCCCAGTTTTCGTTTTTGGAATTTTAATGAGTAGCATGGTATTGTGATCTTCGATGTCACTTTTTGTCATTTGGCACAGTTCTTCTCTTCTGCCCGCGCCAGTAACTCTAACAATCAAAGCAAGTTTCATTTATTTATATTTATTATTATCCATTCATTTACTCATTTATTTATTTATTCATTGAAAATTTCAAATAAAATATGAACATATGAATATAATCAGGTATTGAAAGAAATTATATTCACCTTTGTTGCAAGATATTTGTCATCTGGAGCTTCATTGCAAAATTTGGCCACTTCATCTGCTGGAAAAACTTTTGATTTTTTTTTGTTTGTGCCCAGAAGAACTTTTCTTTAGGAAAGCTTGCAATTTTCCATAGGTGCTGATATCGATGTTATCGTATGCTTTGATTGTAGCTCTTAGCATCGAGTAACGGGCCCAGAGAGTCGATGGCTTTATATCCTTTGAGAGTTCATTGAATTAAACAATGAGAACTTCTTCCGAGAATGAACTCGTTTTTTTTTGGTTTGTCGCCATTTTTTAATTAATTGTAAGTTAGCGTGTACTGTCGTTTTGATTTTTCGTGCGGTACACAGTTTTCAAATTCATCCTCACTTACACTCATTTTTAAAAACTGCTGTGACATTCGTAAGAAAGTTAGGTTTCCTGATCTGTCATCTTTTGTCAGAGTCCTACCGCGAATATGAATGCTGTTTTGTGATTGGCCATCAGTAGTGTGCAAATATCCTATGCGTTTTTCTTCGCACACTCGAACCAGTGTGCGAATAACATCTCCCAGAAAATGCGTGAATCGGGCACTTTGCGCAGGCTGTGCAGCCACGAGAAGTCGAACTTCGCATGCAGGTGTTTCAAAAACTATTGTTGACAATTGTTACTTGTGTGGTATGCCTAGATTCATAAACGAATAAGGTGGAAGGGATCTTTAAAGATAACTGAAAAGGAAATAAATCTTTAAAGATCAACTAGGATTGAAAATATTACCCGATTTTTCCAATCTTTTTTTGATTTATGAGGCTAATGCAGTCTATTAAAATTGAATTAATTAATATTGTACAATATTTTGATTTTTCTTCGCTGTGTCTAATCTCACACAATGGGAACGTCGCGCGAGGCCAAAAACCGTCCGCAAGGTACCGGTTTCCAGAGAATGCTTCACCCAGGCCGACTGTCCCCTGATGATGACTTCATTGCAGGCAATTTTTTTTTACCCTTTATTTTTTATGTACCCTTTTTTCCTGAAAATATTCCTACAGTGGTTGGCTGTCGAAATTTTTTTTTTCACTAACAAGCTCCACCCTTTGAAGCGTGCTTATCATATTTCTGTCTCTCTCGCACTCAACTCAGAATTCCCACGGGTGTCCCCAACCCTCTTAAGAATACTTTGTTTCGTGAAAGGCATTTTATGGTATTCAAGTTAATGGGTTACCGAACCGCATTAATTGGCAAGGGCGGGGCGAATTTTTTAAAGATGGATGATTTTTTAGAAGGGAATGACTTGCCACGGGGAATGGATGTCTTACGGGGGTAAATTTACCACTAGGGGTTGATTCACCAAGGACTGGACGAATTATTTTCAGAGGCATGATTATTTACATACGGTGGGTATCCTACAGGGAGCTGATTATTACAGCTAGTGAGTTTCCGACAGGGCCTTGATTTCCCATAGGAGTTTGTTTTTCGTGCGGTGGTGGCTATGCTTATAACAGGGCTTAAATTCGTGAAGGAAGGAATTTTTCGAGAGGAGAAATTGGAAAATATTTCATGAAAATTTAAATTCATTCAAATATTTCATATTTTGCTTGGACTCTTAGTTCAGAGATGGACGGGTGTGTATAGAAATTTGAAGTTATGGAGACAAGCCAACCACAGGGAATAGGGGTGGTGACTGACAGGTTAATTTGGTATGTTGTTAGAAAACACTGGGTGTTTAATCACTCTAAGAAGTAAGGGTAATTTTTCGACGAGAATAACGTGTAATCTGAACGAAGGGCATTCTCTGGAACACTGGTGATGGGAGCGGTTTCTAAGAGACTGACCTAAAAGTATTGAAATAAATGGAAGCAAAAACCAATTTACAAAAGAAACACGGGTGGGTATTACGAGTTTAAGCTTACATGGGGGGGGGGGGGGGATCGCGTACCTATGAGTTTAACAAACGCTACTGGGGGAATCGAGTGGGATGGGTGGTCCAGTTTTGGGGATGGTGATACAAAACTTCTGCCATTGGGAGGGATCAAGGGGATCCTGGGCTTATGTGTTCTTCGCTCGAACAAGGGTTGGAGCAAAGGTCCGTACTCGCTACGTAAAAGTTTACGAGAGAGAATCTTTTTGTCGAAGTCATTGTATGTGAGTTTCGCTCGTGCTCAACATGTAAAAGTTTACAAGCGTGAAAAGAATACTGAAGCCGCGCTTGCGCTATGGGTTGCCAGAAAGGACTTTAACTTTTTACTGTTAGCATGCCCTGTCGACGAAAGAAAGTATCTTGGATGTTTGCCAAATATGATTCATGATTAAAAATATAATTTTTAACGATGAACATAATTTAGTGGACATCAAAAGTAAAAAAAAAGTATGAAAAAGTACACCCTAAAAAAATAGTCCCATTTCAATTTGATGCACGACGAATAACATTTTTACACTACTTTTTGGACTTAAAACAGGATCGAAGTGAGAATCAAATGTCATGATAGTTTTTCGTTTCCTCTGAGCATGAACGTACAGATCTTTTTTTATTAATGAGTATATAACTTTGGTATCAAGTATAAGTGTCTGAATTTAAATTTTAATTCGTTTTGTATTTTCTTTTGAAATGCTAAACAATATTTTCTTGGACAGATGGTAGTGAAATAAAGAGCCGAAACTAAAATAATGGTCGAGGTGCAAATAAATATCTTTACATATTTTATGTTAAAAATAGCATGTACTTTATTAAAAATATACATTCGGTGTGAAAAAAAGTAAAACATACAATTCTGAATATATTTTAAATATTGTAATAAATATTTGTGCATAAATACTTGATTCCTTGATTTTGTTACAATTCATCCTTTTCAACAAGTTCGCCGATATCACGCACACTACCGACAAATAGAGGAACGTTACCTGGTTTATAATGAATAACAAAGAGAAATGGTCGATCAACCCTGAACACCTCAGGTTCTTCGCTCAGGCATCTGCGTAATCTCATTTGAACACCTAAAATCAGACAAATTATTTGAAAATAATTTTTTATTTACCTTTTTCTGTTATAAATGTTACAAAAATGGTTTAATAAACCACCACGAGATTCCACCGGCTTTTATTCCATAAGTGTTATATCGAAAATTAAACAAAAAATTGAACTTTAAAATTCAATATGGCGTAACTCTTGTAATTCATTTTTTTAAATCCTTTGTGTCCCAAATGTCTTTTTATAGATCACTATAATTTCACCAAGTTTCAAATAAATCGACTGACCACTTACAGAACCTGTTATTTCTGATGTGTACTGGCCCATATAGTGTTAGAGTGCACACATCTTCCGTATAAATAAAATGACAATCTGTCTCATAAATATGCATTTAACTGTAGACGTGAACAAAGGTGAAAAGTTTTTATTTTTTAAGATATAATTTGTCGGAGGCTAATCTTACATATATGTCCGTATGGACATAAAAAAATCACCAAACTTGATTGGCTAACTAAAAAAGTGGATCTGTCCAACCACTTTTTTTATTTCTTCACTATTGGAAGTATATAAACAGATAAGTATAATGTAAAAATCTTTATAACTAATAAAGGTGTCCTAAACTCTTGCGAAATTACACTAGAAAATATTATAACGCATATCCAGTTAACATATTCTACCAATCGGTACCATACAGTTTTTGCTGTACGCTTGGACCAAGGATACAGACACATTTTTTAATTTTAAAACATTTCTAAAAAAAATCACACTGATGAAGTTATTGTAAATTCTTGAAAAATAGTCTCTTTATAAAATCCTATACGTTTTTAACTAATGACGGTATTTTTAGTTCCTGAAAAGCATTTTACCGCAATCGACCAAGTTTCACAGAAATCAGATAAGGATTTACTGTCAATCGCTTTCATAATATTTATGAAGGAAACATTTTCATTTTACACAAATCTTCAGAATTGTATGCCCGCATAAAGAAATCGTGTCGGAAACAAGGTTTTTTTGGAAATCAGACCGGGGCAGCGGCATCCACCGTGGCAGCGATATTTTTGCTAATAAAATCGCATTTCTTGAATCATTTTTTATTCTTTTTTGCAGTAAATAAATCATTTTTTATCAGAAAAATGGTTCTATAAACAAAAATCTTGAAAACTTATGGCGCAAAAGAAAAATTATGTAAGAAAACAGTTTTTAAATCAAATGAATGGAAGATTCGTTGGCCTGAATATAATGTCCGCAGCATTAACTGAAATACTTACAGCATGCAATCTTCATATTCTGATAGATAAAACATTATCCATCACAATAATGTTGAAATTAAATTTAATATTCAAGTCCAATATATATATATATATATATATATATATATATATATATAGCAGCAGCGACTGCTATCCATGAATCTCACGGCCGTGAAATGGGTGGCCAAAGGGATCGACGGAAATCTATCACGAATATAGTTCGTTTTTCGAAGTCTTGGAGAACGATGTCAGGCCTTGAGTGTACAATGGAGACTGCTATAAAAAAATCGTAGTTCGAGAAAACTTGGCACTTCTCGTTTTGGACAATTGACTCTATCTCCCTCGGAGCGTTCGGTAGGGCAGGGTCGCGGCCAACACCGTAAGAGCGACAAAGATGGTAATAAAGCACTCTTAAGGCCGCATTATGTCGTCGTTCCCGTGTAAGTGGGATACCCGGATAGTATGTGTTCTAGGTACTCAGCGTGTGTATGACATGCTCTGCACCTGTCGCTAGGAACTTCTTGACATAAAATGCGCCTAAGGTGGAAATGACACCGTCCTGGCATGCGAAAATGAAACCCTCTGTACCTGAGTTAGGCCCTGATGATCTAAGGAAAGCTAAAGTTTGCTCCTTCGGCAAGGACTGTTTTTCTATATTTCTGTGAAAGTTTCCGTGTATTTTATTGTCGAGTAGCTGTTGGCGGAAATTTTCTACCTCCGCTTTCTTGAA
Organism: Andricus curvator; assembly: GCA_932195095.1. Lineage (NCBI taxonomy): Eukaryota > Metazoa > Arthropoda > Insecta > Hymenoptera > Cynipidae > Andricus > Andricus curvator. The sequence continues at coordinate 78,510 of CAKNYM010047126.1, read as the reverse complement.
TTCGGCTTTTAGAAGTGAAGCATGTAGATGGAGTAATGCACTTAGCTCACTCCTGGCCATTTTTAGGAGATCTCTGCCATTTGAAACGATGTAAGCTGTACTCAGAAAAATTTGGTTATGAAGACATTGGAGATTCGGAAGTCCGCGTCCGCCTTGACGGCATGAGAAGTATAATCGTGGAACGGACGAATTGATATGCAAGCTCTTATGCATATGCATGATCTTACGTATTGCGATATCAAGGGGCCGTAAGCTCGTTGTTCGTCCATTGAACCACCCCAAACGAGTTCAAAATTTTTTTTTTCAATCTTCAGAGTCGGAGCCGAGAATTCGATCACCAACATATTTCGTTTTTGAAGTCAAGGAGAATTATGTCAGGTCTCGAGAGTGCAATGGAAACTATTTTCTGGAACTTGTAGTTTCAGTAAATTCGGCACTTCTTTTTCTCGACAACTGACTCTATCTCCCTCAGAGACAAATATATATATATAGTAGTAAAGCACTCTCACGGCCACATTGTGTCGCTGGACATACTTTGTTACACCGTAAAAAGCAGCTACGGTATACTAAGGTGGAAACGACACCGTCCTGGCACAAGAAAATGAAACCCTCTGTACCTGAATTAAGTCCGGATGATTTGAGAAGAGCAAACGTTAGCTCCGTTGACAAGGACTGATCTCTTACATTTCTGTACAAGTTTCCGTGTATTTTCTTGTCGAGGAACTGTTCGAGGAAGTTGTTGACCCTTGATTTCTTCACCAGGGCTTTTAGAAGTGAGGTATCTAGATGCACTTTCTTCACTTCTGATGTTAGGACTAAGGCCAATGGTCTCGGTCGCCTGCTCTGCGGCCTTGTAAAGGAACGCTCTGTTGCCAATCATCTCATGATTCCTGACCATTTTCAGGAGAGGATCTCTTTCATTTCCGACTATGTGAGCTGCACCCAGGATAATTCGGTTATAAAGACACTGAAGATTTAGAAGATTGCTCCAGCCTTTATGGCGTGGGATGTATAAGCGCGGAACTGACGAATTGATATGCAAGCTCTTCTGCATATGCATGATCTTGCGCGTGGCTATGTCGAGGGCCGTGATATCGTGCCTCGTCGATGGAACCACCCCAAACGAATAGAGTAGATACGGGACGGCAAGCATGTAGTCGCAGATATCTTGATCAACGCCGACAGATTTAAAGACCACATCTGAGGCCAAATGAGGATTCGGTATAATAGAAATTATGATAACTGGTAGTTAGGACAAATAGAGATTATGTCACTTGACAATTCAAAAAACTAAAAATGATGACAAATGGTTATTAAGCAACGTGATTTTCGGTCAAATAAAACTTAGGTTAAATGGAATTTGGAGGATATTCATGCACCTCACCAAATCTGTCGAAGGAGATACTTGTATCTACTTTGGAGATCCTTCTTCATTGATATTATATCCTGAATGCAGCTCTCAGGCACGTCTTGGTACAGGTATGTCTCTCTAGCGCCAAGGTGTCTAATAGCACTCATATCAACGAGCTCGGGGTCGAGAATGCCAGCAAGTCTTCCCCGCTTCAGATGAATCTTGGTACCCTTGTTCAATCAAAAGTCCTTACCAATCTCTCATGTGTAGCTCTCGACGATCCTCAGAAAATGCTGAAGCCGCTCTGCTCCAGAAGCATAGATCATCAGGTCATCCACATGAAGTACATGAGTGACCTTATGCTTGCGCTGTTTAGGCTCGCCACAGAGGTACCTATGAGAATTACGTAGTGCAAGGGATAGTGACAGAAGCGTGTTGCAAAATAAGAGAGCGCTCATGGTGTTGCCCTGAAAGGACCATCAATGTCTCTATACATCACACTATGTGTGGATGACCCTTCAGGCTCTCCACTAATGAATCCAGGCCATTGACAGATTGCGATTATAGAACGCAGCTTCTTTGCAGACGCTCCTGTTGATTAGCAGCTTCTCCCGATAGCCTGCTACACCTTTTTTTCAGTCATGTTGTTCGTAAATCTTTCATCACTCAGGTCCAATTGTCCGAACAATTCTGTGGTTCAGGATAGCTGTAGAGATATTATACAGCGTGTTCAGACAAGTTTTTGATAAATATAAAGTGATGATCCGCGCCAAATTTGGGTGTTTAGAACGAGTGGCTATTCACTGAGTGAAAATGAGTGCAAGAATTCCTGATTTTCGAAGAGTACGTGATCTTGAATCTGATTTGAGATGAGTGAAGCGGAACGAGTCAGAGTTGACGAGAATCGGAGAGAACTCGAGAGAATCGAATAGAATACAGATGAATTTAAAGATAACAAGAAGATCAGAAGGAGCGCAAAATGAGTTTTCTATTCTGGCTCTGAACTTTTTTGTTTCTTTAATAGATGTTTTCTTACAATTGGTCAGTTGTATGTATCAAAAAATGTTGTTTTAGAAGAAAATGCTCCTCTGTGAGTAGTCCAAATTTGTTAGAAACTTTTTGCTGTGGAATCAAAAATTTAAAAAATAAGCACAGTTTAATTTTTCTCATTTTTCAACGTAATTTTTAATTTTTTGTATCAAAAATCGAGAGAATAAAAAATTGAGATAGGAAATTATAAGAGGATTATTGCACTACTTAAAAAAATTAAAACACGAATATCTGGAAAGTGATCAATTTATCGGTGAGGGTGGCCCTAGTTTGTCGTAGTCAGCACAACATTTTACGTAATATTCAGTAAAAAAATCGGACAGACCTATAACTACACACAGAATTACCCCTGAATCATCCCGGTGGCATCATTGCAAAAATTATTTATAAAGACTTTACAATATATAATGAAATAACGTGAAAATATTAATAAAAGGGCCGAATCCATTCTAAATCAGGCAGGTTTTACAATCACAGTTCACACGTTAAGTCGTACAATCTCTTGGTGGCGAAATATGTTCTTTGTTTAGAGGAAATTAGGCGACACTTATTTTTCCGTTTTGAGAACAAAAAAAACCGACGATGTTACGAGTATTTGAATTTCGACGTCTATTTTTCAAACAACGCCATTTTTTTCTTTAAACTCATATAGTTTTTGACCTGATTTTGATGTTATAAATATCTTTTTGGATTCTGGTGGTGTTTACCGTTCTCTTGCAAAATCTGTGGGACATTTTTTAAAAGTTTAAAATTGAAAAAAATGGCGATGACTTGTTTGAAAATATAAACATATGAACATATGAAACTCGAAACCTATTAGTTATATCAAATTTTAGTCATTTGAATGTTGAAAACTTGAAGCACATATTGATTGCCTTGAAATATCAATAAAAATAAAAATAATTTCCAAAGAAGTCCTAGATATCACTCAGTGCATTGAAAACATAGAATCGCACATGGTAATTGTCTATTTGAACGATGTCAAGATCTTTTATCATGAAAGAAATCTGAAAAAGAAATAACTCATGAAGACGTTATTTAAAAAGTGAGAGATAGTAACAGAGGCCAAAAGACTCAGCGCCAGCACAAACGCAAAATGAAAAAATGGGATACGCTATATTTTTCTGCTCTTTTTTTGCTAATCTTATGCTAAGAAAAATTTTGTGGGCTCTTCAAACTTCCGAAAAAAAAGCTGGCGTTGCTAGCACGGTTTCGATTCAGCGCAGCCAACTGTGAAAACTTATTAAAAATTATTATAATCAGAGGCCCCATTAAGGGACTTATTAGAAACACACCTAACTTCAGTTCCGTATCGAATCAAGATTTTTTATCTTTAAAATAATATAAAAAATATTGAAAATTCAAAATAAAGCCGGCAACATTCAGCGAAAATTTTAATTATTGTTTTCAATAACCATAATTTAAAGAGAATATTTAAAACGATTTTTTTTAGAATACAAATTTCGATTAATATATCACAATTAAGTAATTATTGATTTGTAAAAAATTCCAGTAAGTTTAAGCTATACTTAGAAGTTTCGAAAATATTAAAAAATAATTTAAAACTTGAAAATATTTCGAAATATTTAATACAAAATGTATATTTCTGAAGATTTCGAATACAAAATTTAGAAGCTTTCTAAGTATTTTGCAAGGTTTCAAAGGAATGAAATTTGTTTATCAAAATTTACTTTTTGGTAAAAATTGTTCCACCAGGGAATTTGTTTACAATTTTCTAACCTAATGTTTTATGAATTAAGTGGTTAGATTTTGTAAAATTATTATACTTAATTACTTGGTTTAGTACCAGATAATTACTTCGGCCAGCTCAAAACTGACAATTGTCCCTTTTGGCCTTCTTATTCGTCATGATTCCAGTTCCATAATTTTCAAATTCTGCTACCTTATTTTTGAAATTTACGCTAATGAAAACCAAAAGTTCTCGATAGAAAAAATATCTCGAACACGGGCAATATGAAGCGGGATCCGAGAAATTCTCGTATCGACGTGCATCTCTAGCTGAAGCCAGCATTACTACTCGCATTTGGTAAGAAAGTGCCCAGATTTTGTGCTTATCACAAATTCAGAGCACTCAATAAACACTAAATTCCTGCGCAAAGGAGAATTTGATATCACTAATAGTTTCCGAGATTCGCATACCGGAGTTGTGGCTTCAGCTGAAGCTAGAATTACTACGTGTTTTTCAGTAAAATTACTGGGCACAACATTTTATTTTTGCAGCATATGTTAGCACTAAATAAGCACTAAACTTCTGCGCAAAAGAGAATTTGATATCACTAATAGTTTCCGAGATTCGCTTACCGGAGTTGTGGTTTCAGCTGAAGTTAGCATTACAACATGTTTTTGACTAAAATTACTAGGCACATAATTTTATTTTTGCGGCATATATTATCACTAAATAAGCACAAAATTCCTGCGCGAAGGGGAATTTGATAACATCAGTAGTTTCCGAGTTTTACATACCAGAATCAGTTGAAGCCAGCAATACTACTCGTTTTTTGGTAAAAAAAAGTGCCAGGATTTTGTGCATAGCACTAATCCAGAGCAATTAATTAGCACTAAATTCCTGCACAAAGGAAAATTTGATATTACTAATAGTTTCCGAATTTCGTATACCGGAGTTGTAGCTTCAGCTGAAGCTAGCATTACTACATGCTTTTGACCAAAATTACCGGGTACCAAATTTTTTTCTACATCATAAATTAGCACCAAATAACCACTAAATTATAGCATAGTGCCAACATCGATATGACAATGTTGTAATTCCAGCTTCAGGGACCTCACTCGAGTCCTGACATGGTTCTCGAAAACTTCGAGAAACGAATTATATTCGTGTTCGAATTCCAGGCTCATAACGACTACAACAATATCACAGCCCAGGAAAAGTTAAGGAGTAGATGTATCAAGACCTCAACAGGGAACTGCGGGTACTGTACCCAAAATAATCGGTTAAAATAATTGCCTTTGTGATCGGTGCTCTCAGATATGCGAAGCTACTACTGGTTCGTAACCTTAAAGCCATACCCACGTGCCAAAAACATGCTAAGAAACTTGCGAGATGGTTGCAGAAAGCTGCCATCCTTGGGTCGCTCCGTGTCCTCAAAACACACAAGGATTTCAGCGGCCTGACGTTGTGATTTCGTCGTGCCCTGTGGGCATCCATCTCACGGCCATGAGACGTGGCCATAGATGTGATTTACCATGATAATGCCTATGGCCACGTCCCACATGGGTGGCCACAGGGCACGACAAAATCACAAAGACAGGCCGGCGAAACCCTTGCGTGTGTTGAGGACACGAAGCGACCCAAGGATGACAGCTTTCTGCATCCATCTCGCAAGCACCTTGGCATATTTTTGACACGCGCGTATGGGTTTAAGGTTACGTACCAGTGATAGTTTCGCACCTCCAAGAGAAACGATCACATGGACAATTACTGTAGTCGTGAATCCGTGAATTCCATGAATTCCGTGAATTCCATGCATTCCGTGAATTCCATGAATCCCGTAAATTCCACGAATTCCGTGAATCCTATGAATTCCATAAATTGCGTGAATTCCATGAATTTCGTGAATTCCATGAATTCTGGTAATTCCATGAATTTCGTAAATTCTGTGATTTTCATGAATTCTGTGAATCCTGCGAATTCCGTGAATTTCATGAATTCCGTCAATTCCGTGAATTCCATGAATTTCGTGAATCCTATGAATTTCGTGAATTTTGTAAATTCTGTGATTTCCGTGAATTCCATGAATTCCGTGAATCCCAGGAATTGCGTGAATTTCATGAATTGCATGAATACCATTAATTCCGTGAATTCCACGAATTTCATGAATTTAGTGAATTCCTTGAATTTAGTGAATTCCTTGAATTTAGTGAATTCCGTGAAGTCCATCAATCTAGTGAATTCCGTCAATTCCACGAATTATGTGAATGCCATGAATTATGTGAATTCCATGAATTATGTGAATTCCATGGATTATGTGAATTCCATGAATTCTGTGTAGTACTCTATTCATTTGGATTGGTTCCATGGACAAAGGACAATCTCAGGTCCCTCGAATTCAGGTGACGAAATGCTATGCAAATTAACGAAAGCATGCACCTCAAGTTGTCTGTTTCACAAATTTACATCTCAGGCCGTCAAGGTGGTCGCGGAATACTTAATCTTGAATGTCTTCACAACAGGATTATTCTGGCTACAGCACATGTAGGCGGGCACGGAGGGTTTAATTTTGGCGTGTCAAGACGGTATCATTTCATCTTTAGCATACCTTTGCTACATTTTAAGTCAAGACATTCCCGATGATAGCTGACCAGCGTGTCATGCACACCCCGAGCATCTAGGACACATACTATCTAGTTGTCCAACTCATGCGGGAGAGACTTACTTCCAAAGATACAATCCGGCGCTAAGAGAGCATTATTAACATCTCTGTCACTCTTACGGCATTAGCCCTAACACCACTCCGCTAAAAGCTTCTAGGGAAATTGAGTCAATTGTCGAAAATGAGAAGTGCCGCATATACTGGAACTTTATATTCTCGATAACTGTTTCTGTGGGACACACGAGGCTTGATATAATTCTCCTTGACTTCGAGAAACGAACCATGTTCGTTATCGAATTTTCGGCAACAGCTGACAAAAATATCATAGCCAAGAAGAATTAACAAAAAGAGAGAATAAAGATCTTACATGTGGGTTGCGACGATTACAACCGGAATATTCTGTTAAGCTAGTCGTCCTGATCATCGGTGCTCTTGGAGGTACCAAGATTTCATTAGTTAATAGCCTGAAAAGGATCTCTGCGTGTCAACGAAATGCTGAAACACTTGCGGAATCAAAACGAAGGGCCTATGAGATGGTCCCAAAGGAATTAACCCCAAAGCGTAGGCATAACAACCGTGCCAAAAGCTGAATGGCACCTGGGTGAGGTGTCTTAAACGGTGACTCTGAGATACTGGGCGACCTCTCATAATATGCAGTCTTATCCTTGCACGCGGGGCTCTACAAGGACAGACGAAATCTTTCTCTAGCTGCTCGTGGGAACAACACTGACACCACCAAACCACCAGAAAGATGTAGTTGCGGTTCAAAACGATAGAACGCGCAGAGCACCCGACAATGGATCGGCAAGCAGTGCCGATCACCTTAGAGTTCGGGGTGCTGAAAATAATTTAGATGGAAACACGGCGATGAACCGGCGAAACGCCTACACTGAGTGGATAAATCAACTCAAGGATGACTTGCTAGACTGCTCGATGCCAGCATCATCCCGGTGCACGGAAGCTTTATAGCGCACATGCACACTCTGTGGTGCCAGAAACATCCAGAGCTTCAGCACGTTTCGCATCAGTCTTTGCGAAATCAAGCCGACTACCTCTAGAAAAAGGGATATGTACGCGGGGCGCTTCCACAACAGCTGTATGAACAAGCCGTAGACGAAGAGGAGGAAGCGACATTAAGACTAACAGCGAATGGAAAGCACCTCCTGAGAGATGATCGCGATTTCAGGACAAGAAGGAACATTAACATCCAGGTTCCTCCTAAGCCACAAGACTCTCGGAAGACTCCTACCTCTGGACCATCAATTGCTCAGTTTATGGTGCTGTGAGAGCTTTGGCTGATTCAAGTCGAAGGCTAAAACCGACGATGGATCAAAAGGCCAAAAGACGCTGCCATCAACTGAACAAGAAGATTGGACAGGCAAGACAGTATGCGTCCCGTGTTTAGTGTGTAATTGCGTTCATAAAATCTGGTATACCATTCACGGAAAGGCTTCGAAAGTTCGCCGAAGAACTGAGGCACTACCATTACATATTGAGCATGTCAAAGCTACTGACAATCAAGCAGCATATTGTTGACAAAATACGCGTATCATCTGAAGCAAGGAGGAGAATACAGAAGAGGGAGAGATGGTTCAGGGAGAATCAACAGTTTCTCGCTAACCCATCGCGCCTCTTCAGCGATCTCCCTGTTTCGGTCAAAATGCACCCAAGCCCAACAACGTCTGCAGGACCAGATGGTATCTAGAACTTCTGGTGGAAGTTTACTTCTACACACAAACATCTCGCCCGCATATTCACCTCATATTTGAAGTCGGAGACGCCCATTCCGCAGTGGCTGGTATTAGGACACACTATACTCCTACCGCAAAAGGCGACATGTCTAGCCCAGAGAATGATAGGCCAATAACTTCTTGGAACATGCTGTATAAGATCTTCACAACGGTCCTAAACGATATGATTGTTCGAAAAATTGAGCCTGTGTGGAGAGAGATGCACGAACAACGTGGCTCCAAAAAAGGCGTAGCAGGCTGCCGAGAGAACCTGCTAATTGACAGATTCGTTTGCGAAGAGCCAGTAACCCATCAGCGCGTCCTGTCAATGTCCTGGATTTACTACCGGAAAGCTTTCGATTCAACCTCTCATAGACTTATCTTCTGTCTGTTGCAAAGCTTGGAAAAAGTTCATCCACACATTGTGAGATGCATAAAGAGATTGATGCACCTTTGGAGAACTAGATTTACTATCTCATCTGGAAATTATCGTGTGACAACGAATAACGTAACCTCCTAGAGGGGCGTCTTTCAGGGCGATACCATGATCCCTCTACTCTTTTGCATCACACTTCTGTCTCCATCTCTCGCACTAGGCAATTCTCTTGGATACCTCTACAGGGACACAAATCATCGCGAGCATAAGGTTACTTATGTAGTTTATATGGATGACCTGAAAATCTATGCTTCTGGTGCAAGCAAACTTCATCTTGCTATAAATATCGTCAAGGGGTACGCAGGAGAGATTGGTATGGACTTTGGATTAGACAAGTGTGCCAATATGAACCTGAAGAAAGGAAAGATTACTGAAGTTCCCGAGGACACTGAGCTTGTGGATATAAGTGTTATTAGACAGCTTGTCACTGAAGAGACCTACACATACCTGGGCATGCCTCAAAGCCGCATTCAGGTAATGAGTCTCTCCGAAGCAGATACAAAGCATCTTCTTCGACAGATTTGGTCCTCAAATGTGTCGGCGTTGAACGAGGTGTCAGCGACTAACATGCTTGCTGTCCTGGTTCCACTCTCCTCGTTTGGGGTGGTTCAATGGACGAAGAATCAGCTTGTGGCCCTTGGTCTTGATATCGCCACGCGTAAGATCATGCATATGCTTAACAGCTTGCATATCAATTCTTCCTTTCTGCGATTATACATCTTACTCCGTCAAGGTGGACCCGGACTTCTGAATCTCCAATGTCTTCATACCCAAATTGTTCTGAGTACAGCTCCACATCTTTGCAAACGGGAGATATCCTCTCCTAAGAATGATCAGGAAAAACACGAGATGATCGGCAAAGAAGCGTTCCTTTACAAAGCCGCGGAGCAGGCGGCTTTGTAAAGCCGCCTGCTTCGTGTCCTCATGACACACGAGGGTTTCGCCGGCTTGTCGTTGTGATTTCGTCGTGCCCTGTGGCCACCCATCTCACGGTCGCACAGTGGGAGGAATCGGGAATTTACTGTTCATAATCCACTACAGTCCATAATTCTTGACCAATTTTTATGTTTTTTTTTAGAAATTTTCGGGATCAAATCCTGCAGCACGACTTCAGACCCGATTTTTAATTGTTATAAACAATTTATGTAAACAATTATTTTCATAAGGTGCTCAACCGCCACAAAAAACTTCATCTTGATTAAAAATACCTAAATATCTCGTAGGAGAAGCATTTAGAGTAGAAAATATCCATAAGTTAACAATTATTATTATTATAAATAATCTAATGAACAAATTGTCAAAACACGTAGGCCTGAAGATCAGTATTTCGAAATTCACAAAACTCAGACCTCGTCATTGTGTTCTAGCAGGAAGCAGTGTCACTCATAATGTGTGCGTTTGCGTGCATCATGAGAATGTCAAGTTGATGTTGAATGGCATAAATATTCAACATTTAACAGAGGATACTGACATGGTGCTCACAAATTATCACGACTGTCTGAATGCTATTGTATGTCCTAACTCTTCAAGTTTCTGTCATTTAGGAGAGTGTGGAAACTGTCCAGGTACTGCGAACTTGAAAGATAACATCACAAAAGCTTTTGATGAACATTGTATCAATGAAGTGAGATTTGAAATTTGGTTACAGACCGACCGATGTACTCTGAAAACTCTGGTAATGGATACTGATGAATTCCTAGATGATTTCTGTGAAAGGCTGTTTACTTAGCTCATGACACGGTGGCTGTTCACGAGTATCAAAAGATAATAGTAGATTACTTGAAAACTCATTTCAGGCCAAAGAAAATCTACTATTTCACTGATGGTGCAGGGCAACATTTCAAAAATAAGAGTAGCTTTGTTAATCTCCAAGCCCATGAAGAAGATTTTGGTATCCAAGCTGAATGGTACTTCCATGGTACATCTCATGGTAAGGGTGTATGTGATGGTATAGGAGCGAATATAAAGAGACAAGCAGCACGTTCAAGCTTACAGTGTTCTCCGAAACATCACATACTCACTCCCCATGCATTGTTTCAGTGGGCAAAGAGTAACTGTAAGGAGACCGAAATTTTTTTCAGCAGCAAAGAAAATCATGCCTTAGCCACCGAATTACTGAAAGCCAGATTTGACAAAGCTGTCACGATACCAGGTACATTACAGTACCACGCTTTCATTCCCACTCAAAATGGAATACTTCAATTCAAGAAGTTTTCGTTCTCTGAGAAATACGTCATCTTCTCGAATGGCAAAAAACAGAAACCGCAAAAGAGGCCTGCAAAGAAAACAACTGTTGAAACTATCGCCAAAAAATCGAACAGAAAGACACATAATATTACCATATAATATTACTTAACTTGAAAAACTGGCACTAAAGCGTTGTACAAAGATCCTCGGCGTGAGCGCACTAGGGGAGATCGCGCGCCACCCGCCCTATTATGGAATCTTGTTTCGTATCGTTCTATTACTCAAAGACAAATTAATTTGCCACTCTGAAAATTGGGGGTCTGATAGGAAAAAACCTCAGCTTTCTTTTAAAACTATTTCGTAGAAAAAAAAAGTGCCCGTATTTGAAAAAAAGTCAAATTTATTCTTGATTTTCAGAAATTCGGGTCAAATTTTGATTTTTTTCAAAAATCGTTATCACCACCAGAAATTTTGTGAAAAAATCGATCGAAAATATTTAAAGTGAAATTTTGTTTAAGGCAATAGGACAAAAGTTAAAAACGTTTGAAACAAAGGCTTTGCTAAAAAAAAAAAAAAAATTGTACCCTCTCCACTTTCACCAATAATTATCAAAATGAATTAATTTTTGGTGTGAGGAGTACTATCTAATAGGACTACAATTGGGCCAATTTTTAGCCCGATCGGACAACTTTCATTTTCGAGGTGGGTACACTTCAGAAATTATGCCCCATATATATATTATTTGATAAAAACAGCCAAAGGCCAATAACAGCCTCTATATAATATACAGTTTTGCTTAATAATATGTAGCCCAAGAGATATGTCTTAATTATAGGTATCTCTATATTATGCATTTGCAACTTCCCGGCAGCGTATTATAAATTCGTTTGTAGCTACAATAGAGTCTGAACGTGACATAAAGAATACTTCTACCTTTTTGTCATCCCGGAAAATAGAATGGTTTGTAGTGTCTAGCAGAGATTCGTGGTAATTTTAGATTAATACACCGCAAAATATGATTGCAGTTTGAAAAAAAGTTTAGTATCTTATAAAGGAAATTTGTCCCTGCCACTGTTCGACGTATTGACAATGTTAGTATTTGAAACTGGGTGCATAGAATTTCAATAGTCAGAAATTGTACATGTTTTAATTTATCACTTTTTAAAAAAAATCGATATCCGATAAAGCTTCCTCTCTACTTTTCTGTTCTCCAGGATCTCAAATAAACGACAAAACATCCCTTTAACCCTTGCAAGAGAGCCACAATTTCATAATCTGAAATTGTACATTGTTACGTTAATCACTTAACATTGGCGTTTATGGATCCCGCAAACTTTACATCGTTTTTGTCCGTATCGCGGTTACGGTACCCGATGTTCAACCTGAGACGTTCATTTTGGACTTTAAATGTTGAGAAATTATTTGGCTATATGTCCCTATATGTAACTTCATACCGACAGCCTGGAACCTTTTGATTCGGATGTATATATTTATGTTATCCGTTACCACGAAGCTGCAGAACACCAAGAAGCTAATCTGTTATTTACTGCAATTAAAAACCTGAATCCCCTCAGTGTAAATTTCAGAGTGATGCGCATTGAATTATTTTTAAATATTACCTGTCGCTGCTGCAGCTTCGGAGCCTTCCTCATCGACTTCAATGACAACTTTCTGCACAACTTGGCTCACCTTTAGCGGGGTTTTTGATATGCCACTAAAATCTGCGTCATCTTGAAATATATTACCCATTCCCAGCTGAAAAATGAGATCATTAATGCAAGTTAAAGTTTACGTTCTATGAAAAATAAGAATGCAACTTATCTTTCCAATGATAGTTGATGCGAATTCTAAAGAAGAAATCTCAGCGTGCTCTAGAAAGAAAGTGTTTACGTTGAAATTGTTCATTTAAAAAAACTGACATGGATGCTTGTGTTTTAGCTTTAATTTCAGGTAAAAGCTGAGAATAAAATGAGCCTAGGCTCATTTTATTCATTGAAACATTCTTTATAAATCTGTTAGGTTTGATCATATTAAAATCGAATTATTGATGAAAAAATTGGTTTACAAAAATAATAAGTGTACGATTTCTAAAAAATTTTTTAAATAATATCCAATGAAACAAGATTGTAAAGAATCCTTGAAGGAATAAAATCGGCTATTGAATTTTAAAATTGTATAAAAATTGCAGCTTCAACCAAAAAATTCAAGCTAAAACACAAAAATTCATATAACATTTGAAAAAAAAATTTTAACCCACGCCATTTTTTCTCAAAGGACGCTTAGATTTCTGCTTCAAAATTCGCAAAAATTATCCTACTGGTCACTAACTGGTTCACCAGCGCGACCCGGCGCGTACATACAAGACAAGTTTTCTCGAAGAAAAATATTCGGAAGAGCTCGCCATGGGTCTGAAAATTAGAAGAAAAGTACACCGCACATAAGCTACATAGAGTCATAGTCACTTTGCCTCTGGCTTCCGTTTGGTGACGGTGTAAATCCATTTAGGGTCGCCCACGACCCATAATAGTGAACTTTGTGTGAAATTTTAATATAGAATTTTCTAGTTATTTTTTTGTTGAAATTTACAAATTTAGCATATTTGCAGCAAATTTAGTAGAGGAGAAAAATATCTGGAGAAAAATAAAAGGTTTCCCTTTTATTTTCACTGTCTTCGAGAAAACTTGCCTTATGCGTGCACGCACCGGATCACATACCTAATGTATTGTTAAAACCTTAAATCCGTCAACGGTTAACAAATTATTTTTAATTTTTTGCATGATAAATGAATAGCTGGCACTTCAAAGTTTCATTTAATCCTGTAACATGTGTAAACAGTGTATTTCAGGACAAATAAATAGACGAAAATGTGATTTTCTTAATTAGGTATGATTTTTTTAATTACAACAGAAAAAACGATGAAAAAAAAAAATTATTATCACAGATTTTTCGCATTTTTTTATAACTTTTTTTCCACTGTTTTACAATAAACTTTTCACATCAAATTTTCATCGTCGATAGTACTCCTAGCCGCCCTAAAGCCTGCCTGTGTCTCCAGCAATATTCCTTTCCCCTCTACATCCTTCCGCAGCCTCTCCTCCAAAACCATCGCGTATACTTTGTATGCCGTATTCGTTAGCGTAATCCCTAATAATTTTCCAACCTATCCCTATCTCCTTCCTTATAAAGTGGAACTTTCAACTCCTCCCTCAACCCTCCTGGGAATCCCTCCCCCCTCCATACGCTTCGTTCTCTTCCCCGTGCAGACCTGCTGTCTTTGACCTTCTTAGCTTCCTTATCTGTTTCTCTATCTCCTCGTCATTCAACTCCTCCCCCTCTACCTCTCCCGTTCTCCTACTACCCTCATATCTCTTCCGTGAATCTGAGTCCTGAAACGATTCTTTAAAAAACTCCCTTCACTCCTCACTCCCTATCTTATCGCTTATCACCATCCTACGCTTCCTAAACCTATTTATTATCTTCCACACGTCCCCCTCTGTCTTAACAGTTCTCAACTCCTCTTCCATATCTTTCTCCTTTTTCTGCTCTTTCTTCTTACACATAAACCTAAACTCTTTTCTCATTCCTAGGGACTCCTCCCATTCCCTATTCCACCACGGCTTCACCATTTCTTTCTTCTTTATAAATATTTTCTTTTGCACACACCCTTTCACTTTCTCTTTCAGATCCTCCCGTATCTCTTCCACCGACTCCGCTTCAAAGCGCACATTCCCTAACTGCTCCTGATACTTTTTTATCGCCTCCCTTGTCCTTCTTCCCCATCTTGCCGTCCGCCGCTCTCCCCCGTTATCCACAATCCTAATGGCTGATGGTCTGATTCTACCCTTTCTTCTACTGCGAATCTCTCCGTCTCCTCCCACCCTTGCATATTCATGACTACATAGTGTATCACCGATACCCCCACCTTTCTAAAATATGTATATCCTCCCTCTTTGTCCTCTGTTACCATACCAATCGCCACCGCCCAGCCTCTGTCCTCCATCCAGTCCCTTAGAATTTCCCTTCCATATTTATTACCTTATCCGTCAGTATCCTTTAAAAAATCTCTCCTTCCCTGTGAAGACCACCTCCCCCCCCATACTCGCATTAACCCGCCCCCTCCACAGTACCACCATACTCTCCTCTCTTTCGCCTAACAAGTCTTACACCCTTTCTTTAATCCTTTCCATACTATCCCTATTGTACACTATCGCAAACTTAGACATCACCCCTCTATCTTGATTGCCCTCATTATCACCCCCCCACCCTCTACCGCCATGAACTTCTTCCTCCAATCCATCCCTAACCCCCGTTATAATTCCCCCACTAACCCTTGCTTTCTTCTTCACTCTGACCGCCTACTGCCACCCCCACCTATACCCCTTGGCAGACCGGGCTCTATTCTCTTCAATTCCTTTCTCTCCACCCACGTCTCTACCAGTCCCGCAACATGAAATTCCTGGGTATACCTCCAGAAATCCTCATATTTCTTCTTTAACCCTGCTGCGTTTCAGTACAGCACCTTCATTACTCCTCTACCCTGCTTTACCCCCACCCCCCTACTTGCTATGAAACAAGTCCACCTACTTCCTACGAAACAAGTCCCCCTGCACTTCCTTTAACACCTCTTTCTCCTCGTCCCGGACTCACATTTTCTCATCTAATTTTATTTTCCGATACCCTACCTTCGCGGCTCTCCCTTCACTCCTCCCCCACCTTGCCCTGTCATTCAGCATTTTCTGCACCTTCCTCTCCTTCCGCGTCAATTCATGATCCATGAAAGCCCCGCTCCTTAGCTATATATATCCCCTTCAATCATCAAATTTTTATACACAGAATCTTATTCGGGAGACTCTGACGATTGAATTTTACTACAGTAAGTCTAAAAATAACAAACGAAAACATTTATGATCGATAAAAGAAGTTGCAAGTCCTACATGACTCATCATGGTGACTGCAAGGTACGGGAAAAATGTTGGTGACCAGAGATTCATATAAGACCAAAGTTATAAGTTTATATATAGGACCAGAGTTACTACAAAGGTTGGATAAATTTTGAAATTGACTTACGTATAAGTACATCCTTAACTATAATATTTTAAAATCTAAACGTATTATACAGTGTGTCTCAGACTCATGTGTCCAGACTTATATAGCTGTATAAAAATGAAAAAAATAAATAAAAAATTCCTTTTCCAAAAATCAGTTGAAGTTTTTTAGTTATAAAATATTTAAGCTGGACCAATCAGGAGCGCCGTATAAACAGTCGTTTGTGCGTGAGCGGGATGCCAATGTAGTGTTCTCCCGTCGCTAACCCCAACTCTGCGCTTGCCTCAATAACACTGCGTTGGAATCCCGCATACTCTCACAAGACTGTTTATTCGGCGCTCTTGATTGGTCCAGCTTAGATATTTTGTAACTAAAAAACTAAAACTTCAACTGATTTTTGGAAAAGGAATTTTCTATTTATTTTTTTTTATTTTTATACAGCTATATAAGTCCGGACACTTGAGTCTGGGACACCCTGTATAGATTACGCACGGATTTTTTCACTGTATAATCAGACAAATTACCTTTTCAAGAGTCTGCTTCAAATCAACTTTAACGTCTACTTTGAATTTAGGTAAAAAGAGTTCCACTTTGGACCGACGCAGGTGAACATTTAAAATTGCATTCCAATCTAATTTCTGCTCCAAGGATCGTAAACTATCAACATCATTCGGTAAAAGTATCATCATGTTGAAATCTTCATTCTATAAATTTTACAATTTCAGATAGAACTTATTTTTAATAATGCGTAATGCTAACAAATTCAATACACTTTTTATCGAAAATACTACGTGAGTATCATGTGTATACAAGGTGGCGAAAAAGTACGGAAACCCCTAGAAATCTCTGTGGTTTGTTAAAGAAAAACCAAGGTCATAACCCTAGGTAACTTTCAACGAGGAATCCAACGTTGACCTTCGATTTGACCTTGAACCTCATTTTCAAGGTCATTTTGAGGTCAGCTTTGTTTTTTAAAACGGGAACCGCTATTTTTGGTGCCAGAATCGAAAAGAGCGGGAAATGTTATGTTCAGGTATGTGTTTAGGTCATTTAAAGGTCATTTCAAATGATAGATAAATGTTTGACATAAGGACAACCGTGGGATTTCATCGGCAGCGGGTACCATTCTACAAAATTGCACCCACTCCCAAGGAAGACCGCCTTCTGCATTCTCACCGCAGCACATCTCATTTTCGACTATTGACTCAATTTCTCTAGGAGCGTTTGGAAGAGCGGTATCAGGTCTATTGCCGTAAGAGTAATAGAGACGATAATAAAGCACTCTTAGTGCCGCATTGTGCCTTTGGATATACACCGTTCCCGTATGAGCTAGACAATTAGATAGTATGTGTTCTAGGTGCTCGGGGTGTACATGACACGCTCTGCAGCTATCATCGGGAATGCCTTGCCTCAAAAGTTGGCGACGGTATGCTACATAAACGCTCCTTGCCCGCGTTGTTCGTATATCTCTCGCCATACAGGTCCGATTGTCCGAACAATCCGATTATTTAGGATAGCTGTGAAGATCTTATACAGCTTGTTCAGACAAGTTATACGCCTGTCATTCTTAGGGTGAGACAAGTTCCCCTTCTTTCGGAGGAGCACTGATGCGGGCCACATGGTGGTGGGTTAAAGAAAACTTCTTCCACCTAAAGGTCTTGATACCATCTGGTCCCGGAGCAAAAGAGTTCTTCACGCCTCTTAATGCTGTTTTCACCTCCTCGGTAGTGATAGGTGGGCATACCTCATCAGGTGTTGTGAGGGCACTGCATAGCTCCTTGAAGCTATTTATGTTCTTTGTGTCTTCATTCTGTGAATACCGGACTTCGGAGACTTCTCTCCAAAGCCACCGAGCGCGTCTTGGGGTTACGGATAGAGGATCCTTGTACCAAGGTTTTCTGCTGAATATGGTTACAATAATTAATAAGCAGTCGCGGAATATTATCCAGGGATGGTCCCGAAGGAATAACTTCTAAGCGGAGGCGTAACAACCGTGCCGAAAGCTGAAGGGCACCTGAGTGAGGGGCTCTACAGGACGGACAAACCCTTTCCCTAGCTGCTCGTGGGAACAACAATGACACCAACAAACCACCAAAAAGTTGTAGATGCGGTTCAAAACGATCGAACGCGTACAGCACCCGGCAATGGGTCGGCTAACAGTGCCTATCACCCTAGAGTTTGGGGTGCTGAAGATAATATAGATGGAAAAACGACGACGAACCGGCGAAACGCCCACATTGATATCGATATCTTGCGCATCGGTAGCTTGCGTATCAATTCGTCCGTTCCGCGATTATTCATCCCACGTTGTCAAGGCGGCCACGGACTACTAAATCTCCAGTGTCTTTGTAACCGAATTATCCTGGGTACATCTTACATCGCTGCAAATAAAAGAGATACTCTCCTACAAAATGGTCAGAAATCACGAGATGATTGGCAAAGGAGCGTTCCTTTACAAAGCCGCGGAGCAGGCGGCCGAGATCCTTGGCCTGGATCTTAACATCAGAAGTGAGAAAAGTGCATTACTCAATCTCGATACCTTACTTCTAAAAGCCAAAGTAAAGAAAGCAGAGGTCGTAGACATACTCGAACAGCTTCTCGACAAGAAATTGACGAAAACTATTACAGAAACGTAGAAGATCAGTCCTTATTAAAGAAGCTAGCTTTGGCTTTCTTCAGATCCTCCAGAGTTAATTCAGGTACAGAGGGTTTCATGTTCATGTGCCAGGACGGTAATAGGTGCAGAGCGTGCCAAACACATCCTGACTACCTAGAACACAAACTATCTGCTTGTCCAACTCATGCGGAAACGACGTATATAATTGTAGAAAAATGAAAAAAAGTTCTTGAAAATCGGTTAATATCTGCACCAATAAAGGAAACATTTACCAAATTTTCATTTTTCTCAATGGGCTCTAATTCTCTAACAATGGGAAGGTTGCGCGAAGTAAGTAACCGCGCCCGAACGACAGGCGTCCAGTGTCTCTCTTGGATTCAAGTATTGTGAAAAAATTTGAGGGTGGCGACCCTGCCGCTCCCCAGAAAGTGCAAAAAAAGTTTGGGAAACGCTGATATATATGGGTCATTCCAAAGGTGTTAGCAAATTCCCAGATGACAATTGTGATACGCACATCATCCGCATTGTGTGATTCTCATGTTGTGCGTGCGAGAAAGTGTCCATTTCGCGATCATGGTATGATGGGCACATAGCTGCGAGCGTTATGACTCGCATTTCGCTATCACATATGCCTTCACAAAATGTGAGCAAAATGCGACACACAAAAAATAAAAAATGGTAAAATTTCTAACGAAAATTAAAATAAATCTCCGTAATATTATAAATTGATATTTTAATGTTTGAATATTAATAGTATATATATCTGAAATTTGATTATTGAGTGAAACAACTTTGGGCGCCGTACGGAATTTTTGCACGAGGATTGAAATCATAAGAATCGTCACGTCACGCTCCAGCAAGGAATTCATGGAATGCAAGAAATTTGTGGAATTCGTGGAATTGAAAGAATTTTTGGAATTCAAGGAATTCGTTGAATTGCAGGAATTCATGGAATTGATGGAAATTCAAGGAATTCATGGAATTGATGGAAATTCAAGGAATTAACGGAATTCATGGAATTCCATTCCTCGAATACCTTGAATTCCGTAAATTCATTGAATTCTGTGAATTCCATGAATACTGTATTTGTTTTTAAAAAAACTTCCTTAAACGATTAACGACAAACTGTTCGAAAATGTAAAGTGAAATAACTTATTTATATACCTCGCAGTGCGTATATTAAGTGGCGGATAGATTAATCATTAAATACAGAAAATGTTGAGAATATTGAAATATATACATTCTACTTACTGTTTTTAAAATAAAGTCTTAAACAAATTAATTACTTTTCTTTCATTTCGTAATAATAATAGTCATGTCAATATAAATTTATAAGATTGCTAATGAAAACCCAAAATGTGCAAGCGATATGCGACGCATATGAGACGCACGTTATAATTCGACTGTCCCGAAGAATAAGTCACTAACAAAGTTTTCCGTATACAGAGTGTATGAACTGTATTTTACTTAGCTAGTTTCGTATCTCTATGTAGTTTTAAATGGAGATACGACACGCTAGCTAGTTAGTAACTTATTCTTCGGGACAGTCGAATTGTCATAACGTGCGAGTGATATACGCCTCAATTGATGACGCATATGGCTCATCAGGTGATGGCACATTGTGCGGATTGATCCGCACATATACACCATTACGAAGTGATATGCAAAGTTTTATCAAAATCTGTTTGTCAATTCGTTTTTGGCTACAACTCCCTTAATTAACAAATGCACTATTTGGCTATTTTTGGAGGTATAAAACTTGATTTTTTCGATGCAATTAACTGTAAATAACTAACTTCTAAATTTTTAACAACATTTTGATGACAGTAGACAATTTTTTATTGTAAGCAACAATTGTTTAAACAAATTTTCATCATTTTATGTATTTATAAATAAAATACCGCTTTTTTCGTGGAATTAACAGCCAGTTATTTAGAAATGATTTTTTGCTATGAATCGATAACATTTGATAATTGTTTCACCAAACTTAATTCACAAATGTATTATTTGGCTATTTTTCAGCATTATACTTGTCTTTTTTTCTGTGTAGTCAACTGTTAATAACACATCTTTCAACTTTTTTTGATAGTTCGATAACGATCCACTATTTTTATTAACAATTTAAATAACGTATCCATACACGCGTTATGAAATTTAAGATTTTTACAAGTATTTCACAGGTGGGAATATTATTATGAAAACAAACTAATTCTAAGAAAAACACTTTCTGTTTTACTGATATCCTCGAAACTGTATGAAACTATGCCAGAAAGACCATTGCTTCCAGAAGGTAGAACAATGCTTCTAGAAACTACCTAATAGTACTAGCTCTGATCATTTTATTAGTACTGACTCCGATCATTTTATCGTAGCAGGTTATTTTTAAAATAAACCGATCAATTCCGTTAACCGAAAAAGAAAGTCAAGTAGTAATTAAGTTTCTTCAATAAATCATCAATTTTTATCAACTTATGTCAAGGAATTATTGCTAAGTAATTTTAATTATATTCCACAAGAAAACAAAATTTAGTTTACAAATGCATTAGCCGAGAAGAATTTGTTTACTACATTGTTAATAAAAATAAAAATAATGGATCGTTATCGAACTATCAAAAAAAGTTAGGAAATGTGTTATTAGCAGTTGATTACAAAAAAAAAAGTTTAAATGCTGAAAAATAGCCAAATAATGCATTTGTGAATTAAGTTTGGTTAAACAAATATCAAACGTTATCAATTCATAGCAAAAAAACATTGCTAAGTAACTGGCTGTTAATTTCGTGAAAAAAAGCTGTATTTTATTTATAAATACATAAAATGATCAAATTTAGTTTAAACAATTGTTGTTTACAATAATAAATTGTGTACTGTCATCAAAATGTTCTTAAAAATTTACAGTTAATTGCATCGAAAAAATCATGTTTGTACCTCCAAAAATAGCCAAATAGTGCATTTGTTAATTATGGTAGTTTACAAAATTATTAACTTTTATTTAGTGACCAAATATGATACTTAAGTTTTATTTCCAAGTAATATATGATTGATTTCATAGAAAAAACTTTATTTATTTCATCAAAAATACCTGATATGGATATTTGTTTATAAAAATTGCTTTTAAAATAAAAAATTATTTATTAACTTTTATTAATTCAACTAAAAAACTCGTTTTGTTCATAAATTGTTCAAATTTAGTGCGAATCAAGTGACGAATCGGCGCCAATCCCCACGAAACTATTTTCATTCACTTATTTGTTTATAACAAATTCAATAAATTTTTTAACATTTGCATTGCTATTGGACATATTTTTTGGCTAGTTGCTTTCAGTTTTATAGGTATTTTTTATGGAATCAAAGCATTTTTTTTAAACCGGTATATTTCAAAAGTCAAAAATTTTTTTTTTTCATTTTTGTTATTAAATAAACAAAAAAATGAACAAAAATTTTAAAATCGGCCATGAGAGTTCGATGCGAAATTTTATTAGCTTTCATTTAAAAAAAAAGTTAAAATTGGATAATAATTGTCTTCTGAAAATCAATTTGTCCGCGGACGATTTTTGTGCCCCACTGTGTGGCGTGGGGCAGCAAGGACGAAACGTATTGTCAATTTAAAGTCAATGAAATAAAACTGCTAAAATTACAAAGGTCAAAAACATGTCACATGTGAGAAACATAAAAAATATTTAGTTTTGTAAACTTAGCCCACATGTAGGCTCCGGAAGCTAAGACCACGATCCTTCTCTGAAAGATCGATCCCGACGCAACTAGAGGTGTAGTCCAAACTTTATATGTGAATATTATTTGCAACATCATAAATTTAACCTTTTAATTTTTTGTGTACAATATTTTTTGGGTGAAATCATTATTTTTCGAAAAAATCAACCAAAAAAATTAATTCTCACGCTGCTTTTTCATGATTTTGATCAAAAACAAACTATACCTGGAAAATTATGCAAGTTATTAAAGTATGTAAGTTCCTTGTGATTTTTCTAATTTATGAAGAAAGGTGTTGATTTCTCATAATGCACAGGCCACGACGACCAACAGTGCGTGGTCCGGTGTCGAGCGGCGCGTCGGGGAGAGGGAGAAATCGGAACGGTGCGAACGCAGGAAGCGAGAAGGTAAGGGAGAGAGCGTCGAGCGCAAGTGACGGGGAGGACCTCTTGAAAAGGAAGAGAGACAGCCAAGAGAGTCCGGAGAAGAGCGAGGTTGACAGCCCGTTTAAAAAAAAGCGGGATAACACGTAGCCCCCCCCCCCCCCCGAAAAATGGAGGGGGATTCGGAGGAGGCTCTCGAGATGCTGGTAGGCGAGATCAGGGGGCTGAGGGAGGACGTAATGGGGACTAAGGAGCAGATGGAAGGCATGAGGGAGGACTTGAGAATTAGAGATGCAAAATGGGAAAAGGAGGTGAAAGAGCTGAGGGAGAGAGTAGAAGGGTTAGAGAGGGAAAGGAAAGAAAAAGAAGTTAAAATAAAGCAGATGGAAGAGGAGATTATGGTGTGGAAGGAAAGGACATAAAAAAGACTTGAGAAGGTGGAGGGCAGGACGGAAATGGAAGTAGGAGACAGGGGTGGGGGGAGTGAGATTGGGGTTATTTGGGAGAGGGTAGAGAATATGATAGAAGAGAAAGTGGGAGAGCGTAGGAATGAAAAGGAGGAGAGGGCGGAAAGGGAAAGGGCAATGGAGTTGAGAATGGAGAGAAAAAAGAGAAGGCAGATAGGAGAAATAATATCGTTATAAGAGGGTTGAAGCTAAAGAGCGGAGAAGAAAGGGAGGGCGTGGAAGCGCTGCTACAGAGCATAGGGTGGGTTAAAGGCAGGGTAGGGAAAATTAAGTTGGAGGGGAGAAAGGAGAAGGAAGTGGTGGTTGTGGAGTTGGAGAGTTGAGAGTTGAGAAGAAAAGTTGGGAGTAATGCGAAATAAGAATAGGATAAAGGATGAGGGAGTTTTCATCGATCACGATTTGAAGAGAAAGGAAAGGGATGTGCACAGAATGCTGTACGACAGGGCTAGGAAGGAGAGGAGAGAAGGGAGATCAGCGAAGGTAGGATATCGGAAAATAAGACTAGACGAGAAAATGTGGGTGTGGGACGAGGAGAAAGAGGTGTTGAAGGAAGTGCAGGGGGATTTGTTTCGTAGGAAGTAGGGAGGTGGGGGTAATACAGGGTAGAGGAGTAGTGAAGGTGCTGTACTGGAACGTAGCAGGGGTACAGAAAAAGGATGAGGAGTTCTGGAGGTATATCAAGGAATTTAATGTTGTGGGACTGGTGGAGACGTGGGTAGAAAGAAAGGAATGGGATAGAATATAACCAAAGCTGCCAAGGGGGTACAGGTGGAGACTCCAGGGGGCGGTCAGAGTGAAGAAGAAAGGAAGGGCCAGTGGGGGAATTATAACGGGGGTTAGAGATAGATTAGAGGAAAAAGTTCATGGAGAGGAAGAGGGGGAGGGAGTGCAAATGAGGGAAGTAAGGATAGGAGGGGTAACGTGTAAGTTTGTGACAGTGTACAATAAGGAGGGGATGGAAAGAAAAAAAGAAAGGGTGGAACACTTGTTAGGCGAAAGAGAGGAGGGTATGGTGGTGCTGGGTGGGTACTTTAATGCGAGGATGGGGAGGGAAGGGAGACTTTACAGGGAAGGGGAGAGCTTCGGAAGGAAATCGAAGGATATGACAATAAATAAGGAGGGGGAGAATCTAAGGGACTGGATGGAGGATAGAGGCTGGGCGGTGGCGAATGGTATGGCAACTGGGGACGAAGAGGGAGAATACACATATGTAAGTAAGGTGGGGATATCGGTGGTAGACTATGTGGTCATGAATATGCAAGGATGGGAGGAGACGGACAAATTCGCAGTAGAGGGGAGGGTGGAATCAGACCACCAGCAATTAAGACTGTGGATAAGAGGGGAGGGTGGCGGAAGATAAGGTGGGGAAGAAGTCTCGATAGGGGAGAGGGTGGCCTGGACGAGGGAGGCGATCGATAAGTATCAGGAGCAGTTAGGAAAGGTACGCTTTGAAGGGGAGTCGGTGGAAGAGATATGGGAGGATCTGAAAGAGATGGTGAAAGGGTGCGTGCAAAAGAAGGTATTTAGAAAGAAGAAGAAAGGAATGGTGAAGCCGTGGTGGGATAGGGAATGTAAAAAGATGAAAAGGAAGGTAAAGAGGAAGTATAAGAAGTGGAAAGAGGGTACTGCGAAAAGGGAGGGGTACGAAGAAATGAGGAAGGGGTTTAGATTGATGTGTAAGAAGAAAGAACAGGAAAAGGAGAAAGAGCTGGAGGAGGAGTTAGAAAATGTTAAGACAGAGGGGGACGTCTGGAAGATAATAAATAGGTTTAGGAAGCGTAGAGTAGGGATAAGCGAGAAGATAGGGAGTGAGGAGTGGAGGGAGTTTTTTAAAGAATCATTTCAGGGCTCGGATTCAAGGAAGAGAGATGATGGGAGTAGAAGAACGGGGGAGGCAGAGATGGAGGAGTTGAATGACGAGGAGATAGAGAAACAGATAAGGAAGTTAAGAAGGTCAAAATCAGCAGGGCTGGATGGGTTAGAGAACGAAGCATGGCTGTTTAGTACACAAGAGGTTAGAGAGAGGCTGAAGGAGGTAGTGAAGAAAGTATAGAGGGGGGAAGGATTCCCACGAGGGTGGAGAGAAGGGTTAATAGTGCCTCAGTACAAAAAAGGAGATAAGGATAGTCAGGAAAATTATAGAGGGATTACGCTAATGAATACGGCGTATGAAGTATACGCGATGGTGTTGGCGGAGAGGCTGCGGAAGGATGTCGAGGGGAAAGGAGTATTGCCGGAGACGCAGGAGGCTATAGGGCAGGTAGGAGTACTATCGACAATATCTACGGTCTGCAGCACGTGGTGGATAGAGAATTAGCGAAGAAGGGGTCGAGAGTGTGCGCGTTTTTTGTGGATCTAAAAGGCGCGTTTCCGTCGGTGGATAGGGGGAGGTTGTGGGAGGCGATGGAGGATAGGGGAGTGGAGAGAGGCCTGATCGAGAGGGTAAGGGAGATATATGAAGAGACCAAAGATAAAATAAGAGGGGGGCAGGGGATTTCGGAGGGATTCTGGATGGATAGGGGGTTAAGACAAGGGTGTCCGCTTAGCCCAACGCTTTTTGCGATTTTAATTGCGGATATGGAAAGTAAGCTGGAGGCCGGAGTGGTAGGAGGAGTCAGGATAGGAGGGGTTAGAATTTGGTCACTAGCGTATGCAGATGACATAGTGTTGTTGGCAAAAAGCGAGGAGGCCTTAAAGGAAATGATGAAGAGGTTGAGAAGATATCTGGATAAGAACAGGTTAGAACTGAATGCGGAAAAGTCCAAGGTTATGGTGTTCAGAAAAGGAGGGGGAAGGGATAAGGGAGGGGAGTGGAAGTGGAAGGGAAAGGCGGTGCAGGAGCTGAAAGAGTTTGTGTACCTGGGCTTCTTGTTTCGGAGGAATGGCGGCGTGGATGGTCACATAAAAGAGAGAGCGAGGAGGGCAAATGTGGTGATGAGGCAGGTGTGGGGGTTGGGAAAGAAGTTATTCGCAGTTGATTTTGGAAGGAGAATGAAATTGTTTGACTCACTAGTGATGAGTGTGCTATTGTATGGAGTAGAGGTGTGGGGGTGGAAGGAAAGCGAAGAGGTAAATAGGACACAGGAGAGGTATGTAAAGTGGACACTGGGGCTGGCAAGGAACACGCCTAATTTTATTGTCAGGAGGAAGACGGGGAGAACGAGTGTAGGGATTCTAGCGGGGAGTCGGACGTGTAAATATGAGGAGAAATTTTTGGAAGAGGGGGGAAGTAAGCTGGTTAGGGAGTGTTGGTGGGAGAAGAACAGGAGAGGGGATGGGAAGATGAAGGTTGAAAGAGAAACGTATTTTAGAACGAATGGACTGCAGATGGATGAAGTGAGAAGGATGCATGAGGAAGGAAGGAAGGTATATGAGTTGATTAAGAAAAACGGCATGGAGAGAGAGAAGACAGCAGCGGAAAATAGAATAAGAGAGACAAGGTTTAATGGGAACTATGTGTGGATTATTCCAAGGGCGAGAGCGCAATATTTGTGTGAGAAAGGAGAGAAAGGAAGTCAGGAGCTTATAGCGAGGATGAGATGTGGGTGCATGGAGGGTTTTAATAGGTTCTGGCTCGCTAGGGAAAAGAGGATGTGTGAACTATTTGGGAAGGGGCAGGCAAGAGTGGAGCACTGGTTGGAGGAGTGCGTAGAGGAGGAAAGGAGTGGGATAAGCATGGTGGTATTGATGCATGAAAGGGGGGACAAAAGGGCAGTAGCATGGGTGAAGAGAGTCTGGGGTAAGATGGAGGAGAAGAGAAGGAAGGAGGAAGAGGAATGGAGAAGGAAAGATTGTAAATAGAGGAGGAAGTAAATATTAATATTGTAAATAGTAGATAAGTATTAGGTATAAGCCGCGGAGGCAGAGTTTGGTAATGCGAGGCAAAGCGACAAAGTAGGGACATGCGTGCGAGGCGAAGCCAGGAAGGCAAGACGATAAGACCGAGCAGCGTTAGAGATTAGAGATAAGGTGTGGAAGGATGTTAGTTTTAAGGGTTAGTTTTAAGAAAATTCTGTAAAAAAAATGGAAGTGTAAGCAAGTCAATTTTTTTAGGCCAGCAGGCTGAAGAATAAGCGTTTATCTATCTACAACTATTTTGTGTTAGACACTCTTGTCTATAATCAATACTTTTCCATTTTTTATGGAGTTCAAATTTTTCCAAATGAGAAATGCCGCACTGTGACATGTCGAAACGTGAATTGCGGCTTGTCATTTAACTCGACCCTGCGTCTCTGAATATTCATGTTTGTTTAATATAATAATTTATGGGCGTATTAAGAAGCCCTTGGAATAAAATAATTATTTCATGTTTATTTTATTAACTCGTAACCGGAGCATCCGGTGACATTAGTGCTATGAAATAGAACATTAGATGCTCGGAATGAAATGCTTAGTCAGGTAAGTGAAGGACTAATCTTTTTATTATATAGTAATAAACAATTGGTTAGACATAAATTTTACATTGTAGGTGTACATGTGACAAACATTTATGTTGAAATTCCAAACGCATACACCTATAATTATTAAGTTTCTCGTGAAAGAAAAAAAGAGATAGGAGAAAAAGAGAAAAGAAACAGACTGAACCTGCGAGGGATGTACGGTCTGCCTCGAAGAACGAAACCAATCTTTCCCCTCTCCTGAAACTTCAATGCAACCTCGGTAACAGTACACTAGGGTGACCAGACGTCCTCATTTGGGAGGACATGTCCTACTTTTCGCTTGCTTGTTCTCCTGTCCTCTTAAACTTTGGAAAACCCATAAAATGACCTACTTTTTGGTCAAAAGACAAAATTGACCTTTTTTCATAAAATGTTCTGGAAAATATGCTAATTTTAATAAGTAATTGAATGTATTAATTATATTTCATTGCATGTGTCAGCAAATAAACATTTAAAAAAATTTGATAATCCATAAAAAAAATTTAATATTGGTCTTATTATGGAATTAATTAATGGCCAACGGCCATACCACGCTGAAAAACCCAGTTCTCGTCAGATCACTGAAGTTAAGCAGCGTTGGACGCGGTTAGTACTTGGATGGGTGACCATTCAAGAATACTGACATGAGTGCTGTTGGCACATCGTGGGTGTGGTGAGCCCACACTTGTAGTTATTTATAACTACAAGAAAAACCTAGAAACACTACCCGAATCGGGTAGTGTCACGCCTACCCTGAAAGGGAAATGGTTTAATGGTATATGGGGGGGGGGGGCGAGGTTATGTCCTCCTTTTTCCACTTGGGCATCTGGTCACCCTACAGTACACATCTAGAATTCTTTTCGTTAATCTTTAAACTCAATTAAATGATATTAAAATTGAACAGAATAGTTAGGAGTGAAAACTTCAAATTGACTAAGAATATTCTTGAATTAAAATAAAATCGTTTCTCAGCTGAGCAGCAAGTTTCGTTGAATCATCACCAATCAAGTGAATTCAAATAAGCACTTTTTCGTACCTCTCCGAGAGTTTCGTTCCTTCGTAGAGGAACATACCAAAATTCCCAGGGCAGTTCTCTTTCAAGAATAGCAAGGATAGGCAAACCGGAAAATAGGGCTCAGTGTCGATATTAAGATTCTAAAGTTAAATGTAAAAATAGTGAAACGGAAATGGTTAAGGAGTTTTATACCGCTTTCTTGGATTATATTGGGCTGCCGGCAGCCCCGTGATAAATAAAGTTAACATCATGTACTGAATAGAATTTTAAAATTCAAAAAGAAAAGTTGGCGGAAAAAGGAGATAGATAGTAAACGGAATAGTTGGGTGGGGTACGGCGTAAATTTAATCTAGTCGGGTCAAACGATATATATATATATATGTGACCGTCCGCGAAGAAAGGGACCTAATGCGGAAAAGATCCATTTTTAGTTTTTTACATCCATCTATAGTTTCTTATTTGCTCTTTCATAATGAAAAATATTATTCTTATATCTGAAAAATTATAATTTTTATTCAACTGCAAAGTGAGGCCCTCTTATGGAGCTCCTGTGTTGAAGCAAATCTTCAATCACTCCTCCTGTAAAATGAAGATACTGAGCGTTATGTCCCTTTCTTCGCGGACGGTCACATATATATATATCGTTTAACCCCACTGAAGGGTCCGGACTTATATGGCTGTATAAACATTAAAAAAATGAATCTAAACTTCCTTTTCCAAAAATCAGTTGAAGTTTTAGTTTTTGAGTTATTAAATAATTAAACTAGACCAATCAGGAGAAAACAGAAGAAAAATCCTTAACCAAAATAAGTGCAATTTATAACCTTGATCCGTTTATTGGTGCAGAAGGTTTACTACGAGTCGGGGGTCGTTTAAAAAAGGATAACCTTTCTTTTGACAAGCAGCATCCCGTTATATTGCCTAAATCAAATTTTATAACTGATCTGATATTAACTACAAGTTATGATTCTGTGCACTACCACGCAGGAGTACAGACTACTTTATACGCTATGCGTCAAAAGTACTGGCCTATAGATGGACAAATTCAAATAAAAAAAATCATCAGAAAATGCGTAATTTGTTTTCGTGCCAAACCAAAATTGGCCGAGTAAACGCTCGCGTAACTAAAACTAGACCTTTTAATCGAGTGGGCATCTACGATTGTGGTCCTTTCTATATTGAAGAACGTAAATATAGAAATCAAAAGAAACTGAAAGTATACGTGGCTGTTTTCGTATGTATGACTATAAAAGCAATTTACATTGAAGTAGTAAGCGACATGAGTACTGAGGTTTCTTAGGCGCGTTGAGACGTTTCACTGCTCGCCGTGGTAAACCTGAGTAAATATATTGTGACAATGCGACTAATTTTTAAGGTGCCAGAAACGAGCTCAATGAGTTATACGATCTTCTCAAAACGAAAGAATTTAAAGATAACGATTTCAGCTTTGCTAGCAACAACATTGATTTTCATTTAATTCCACTCTCCTCTCCACATTGGTGGACTGTGGGAGGCTGGCGTAAAATCTTATAAGCATCATTTCAAACGAGTGGCTTCAAATGCACTCCTTACACTCGAACAATTCAACACGCTTTCTGTAAAAATAGAATCGATTTTGAAATCAAGACCAATGACTCCTATTTCGTCAGATGTTAACGATATTTCTGCCCTGACACCAGGACACTTTTTAATCGGTGATTCATTGACTATTTTACCCGACCTGATTTTCTGCCTTTACCTTCGAATCGATTGTCTGCATGGCAATTAATTTATAAAATTCGACAAGATTTTTAGAAAAGATGGAGCATCGAATATCTAAACGAATTAACTGTTCGTCAAAAATAGAATGTTAATACTGTAAATCCGAAAGAAGGCATGCTTGTGATTGTAAAAGACGATAATATTCCTTGCATGCAATGGCCTTTAGCGAGAATTCACTAGTTGCATCCTGGAAGTGACGGTATTGTTAGAAGTGTAACTGTAAAGACTGCGAATAATCTTCTAAAAAGACCTGTAAAAAAATTTGGTATCTTAACTATCGACGACCAAGTTAATGAAACATGAATGTTGATCGCTTACTCTCTCAACGGGGGAGTATTTATAATAGAATAATTTTACTTTGTATAATTTTAATTTTTCGATCAGCCTGCACGTGTTATGTAGGATCGACTATACTACATATATACCACATTTTTTACTCTCAATATATATTCCTTCTTTCTTTTCGTCATAGTATATTGACGATAAACTTTGTTTATATTAGCCCACTTTAGGGCGAAGTGTGAGGTCTAAGACCGCTAAATGGAGTGGGTCTGGAAAGAAGTTTCGACGATAAAAGATTGTATTCTTGTCCTTCGAATTTAATAAATGTTATATTCATTTTTAATCCAGATAAATTATACGAAATCCTTTTCCTTAGTGATAAAAAATTAGGGAAAGCACAGACATTAAAGTGCACATTCATTCACTAATCTTCTTGACGTATACTGGCCTACCTGCAACATGAGGTAAAATCTTTGGTTACTATAAAAATAATATCACGAATGCTAACTGAAACAATGTCCAAAACTTCGAACATTATTTCAATACATTATTGCACAGCCACTTATTGTACTTATGTTTAGAAGAAAGATATGAAAAAAGAGTATTATGAAGTAGCGTACAATACCTCGTTGTAAACTTGAACTACTTTCACGTTATCTACATCCCGTTCATTAACTGCTTTTGCAAAATCTCAACTTAGAGTTGTTTCTCAATAAACGTACTTTTGAGAATCTCCTTCTCCATAGCAGCTTTTTCTGCCGAATCTTTTTTCAAAGCATTGATATAATCAAATTTGGCTTGAATTAATGCCTCATTATTTATGGAGCGTTTAACACAACGCTAATTGTACGGCTTTTTCCTAAGCCGTTTGGCAAAACAATCTCGTCCAAACGCTGGAGCTCTTTCGTTTGCTCCGTCTTTGAAAGCATTCCCACTGACGATGGCGCATCGACTTGTACTGGAGTTGACGCTGAATTTGACTGCACCCACAATACAGCACTTTTCTACGTTTTCAACATTATAGGGTTCCAGTGTGACCAATCTTTGTGCTGATCAGCGTTATTGCTTAGTGTCTGAAATAAAAGGAAATAATTTTAATAATACCAATGATTATTGTAATTTTCCGAAATAAAACCAGATATGGAATGAGGCTAAGCTCATTTTCTTCTGAGGCTTCCGCGTTTTCAATCACAATCGTTGTAAATTCCTCAGTTTCTGAAACTCCTTCAGTTACTTCCATTTACTCTGTATCATCCGTCTCTCCAAAACCTCCAGTGACTTGATCATTATATACTGATTGAATAAAAAAAACATTGATTTTTGAATGATTATTCACAGCACACGTACAAGGTCGTGTGTTCTTCTGTGTGTAAATACTAAGGGGTCGTTGACAAAAGCTTGTGAAATTTGGCCTATCGATTAAAAAAAAATCAGAAATACCTGAAGTCTTTTTTTCATTAGTTTTGATCAGAAACAAAACGAAAATACCAATTTTAGAATGTAAAAATAATTTTCCTAACGGAGATAAATAATGCACATGTTAGGAAGGTTACCGAGTGCACATTAGTGGTTCACAAAAAACTTGCTTTTCTTTTTCTGCGGCCGTATCGCGACAGTTTGTTTCTCAGTGTGAGAATATTCTCCTAATTTTTTCAGATATTTAAAAAATTATGTCGAGATTGCGAGCTTCAAATTCACGTAAAAAGTAAGGTTTTCTAAGTTTTTGATTTTTCTAAAATATACATTTAATTTAATATTAAATATATAATTATATTATATATATATATATATATATATATATAATATTAATATTATTACACCCACGCCCGTCGTGGGTGTGGTGAGCCCACACTTGTTGTTATTTACTACCCAGAAAGGAAATGGCTTAATGGTATACTACTACTACTACTACTACATATTAATTTTAGAGAAAATTCTTATGAATGAAAATTGTAGCTAATACAAAAGGCAAAACTGTCATTCAGTGTCTGATTAGGGAAAAAATGGTTGGCGCTGGTAAAAGACATAAAAAGTACGATTTCTTAGGAACTGAGACATATAAGAGTATAATTGTATTCCTCAACAACATAAGTAAAAATAAAAAAGTTTCTCTAATAAAGCTTTTATGGCTTCCTCATGACTAACATTTGATAAAATAGCAATGTATAAGTAGGAAAAAATTTAAAAGATCAAAAACAGTTCCCTGATTTGTATTTATTCAAGACAGTCCCTAGGGCTAAATAGCCCTCTGAGGAACAGGATATTACAACGTCATTAAAAATGTGTGCAAGCACTGATCGGCAGTATACTTGATTAACCTTATAATTTAATCTATAATCTAAATAAAATAAATAAATAAGCAGAGTCGACCTCAGAGTAAGTATCAGATTAGGTATAAGATTATTGCGTAGTAATTAACATTGAGTGATTAATTAATTAGAAGCTCTCTGTGCATGTTAAGGTATAAATGAAGAACGAAAAACTGTATGCATAAGAAATAAATATTTGCAAAAGATAATGAATATAGAAAGAGATTCGAAGATGAAATATTCGAGAACTAAAAATGATAGTTTACCCGTGAGTAATTTCAAGAGTTGGATTAGGAGTATTGTACAAATATTTGAAAAAGAGATTCTTAAAATGATACAGGGAAGGTGCATTTCTAATATTGTATGGAACTTTATTCCATAACCGGGCATCTCTTACTATAAATGTTCTGTGAAGCTGACATGTTCTGTGAAAAGGAATCTTAAGGATTTTATGTCTTTCACGAAGCTTAGAATGTGCTGGAAGGTCTCTGTCTACAAATTGTAACATGTTAAATAGATACTCCGGAGCTTTGTTCTGAAAAAGAGTATAAAAAAACAATTTAAAATAAAAAACTCACGCAGCACACGTAAAAATTGACTGAGACAAAGAACAATGATCAACACACCCCAAACTAAGTGATTACAATTCAAATTAGAAAAGCGGTAATGAGTACAAATAAAAAAGATACAAAAGGGATAATAACTATGAATATTAGAATGAAATGAGAACATTTAAGGTGTCCAAGGCTACTAGTTTAAATATGAGATCAAGTTTGCTATCTGAAGATACATATATACAAGGTATAAAAACCTGAGAAATATTGAAGATATATTCACCGACGGGCATCAAATTGGCAAACAATAATAGTATCATAAAGAAATGTAAGTACCTCTTTATGTAAATAAACAAGATTAATCTATTATGCAAAGCAAAAATTAGAGAAACACATATACCTAGGTCAGAATAGCACTGATGTAAAATTAATGCTAAGGTTAGTCGGAGAAAAGTTAAAAAAATATTGGACTTAGCCCATGGTTGCTATTCTGCCGTCCAAACTAAAAAGATACATAAGTGACATTTTTATGAAAAATGAGTTTTTGGTATCGTTGGATTCGTAAGAGAAAGCTGCTTCTAACTGTGTTAATAAAAATTATTAATTATTAATATGTATTGCAAAAAACGATTGTTTATAAATGAGGAAAGTCGAAAAATACAACATAAAAAGATACACAAAGCACTTTGCGTGTCCTAAAATTTGTATAAGGCGTGCAATACGTCATCAGCATACAAATCAAAAAGAACCTAAAGAACTTTGGGTCTTTTTTGCCTTGTAAAAGTGACCGAGTGTGGAGCGAATTTACAAACGAAAAGAACCGCTTGCCTTTACGTATGTTTTAGCCTTGCGAAATAGCTCGGACTCTGATCGGAAATACAAGGGAAATAAGTCCCGGCTAGATTCGGCTATACATTAGCGACGATCGTTTGGGTAAGTTTGGACAGCCGCTGAACACACAGTGTCCCTTACGTATGTTTTGTGGTTGTATTTCAGAGTTCTTTCGGCAAACAGTTTTTCTCGATTTTCTCAATTCCAGTGAGATTGGATTTATGTATCTTTTTAGTTTGTACGGCAGTATTGAAGTCCCTCTACAGATTGTAGATTTGCAAGGTGTATTCTCGACGAACCGTCCTCCTTTCTACAAAAAATTTTTCCACCAGAAATCCAAAGATATTTGATTTTCTTATCTCTCTGAAGACCGAGAGCAATAGCATATATTTTCCGGTTGAGTGGAGTTGAGGCCTCACGAAGATAAATAAAGCGTTTTTCATTTCCGGTCCATCCAATATTCAATGTAGAAAAATCTCTTTTGACTTTACGTCTCTCGATCATTTTATCTCGTAGATCTTGGGGACTCAGTTTAACTACGATGATCGGAGGGGTAGTAGGTTGTGTGAGAGATGGTGCTTTGATAATTCGTTAGAGGTTGACAACTACATTCTTAGCAATTGGTTCATCAAGAGCCCTGGCAACTGACTCAACGTTGGCCATAAGGTCCTCGTTGAGCTTCATTGGAAGACCATGAATTTCAAGCGTAGTATGTAAAGCCGCTTGGTCATTTACATTCTGCGCATGCTCAAGCGCAACCACTTTAGCCTCAAGGTCTTTAACTTCCTTTTGAACAGTACAAATTTCCTCAATTTGTGCTTTAGAGCCGGCTTCAAGCGTATCAATATAAGGGAGTGTTATTGGAAAGGTCAGTCTTTATTTCCAAAAGGGTAGAGTTTAACTTCTCATTAAAATCCTGTTATCGGGTTTCGAATTCACTAAATCTCGTTAAAATCCCACTTTGGGCCTCCGAGACCACTTGACGTAAAAGGTCAATGAAACCCGAAGGTAGAGCAGGTGCATTGACGGAAGTGGGAGTAACGGGTATGGAATTTTCATTTTCGACGTCGCGAGAATCACTAATTTCATAATTGGCAGCAGGCTTGATATTAACTGCCGCAGAGATGGCACTAGTAGTCGAAAAACTACATCCCTTGCAGACATAACCAATCTGACCTTTTTTAAGTAGATCACAAGTTTTTTTCGCGATACCAAACATTAGCACAGGTCAAATGGAAGAGATTGCCACACTTTACACAGGCTATCACCTGAGGACCACCTCTTGAAATCACTACGTTGCACTCCGGACACGCTCCCATGATATCGTAATTGAAACGTAATAAAAATAACTATTTTGAAGAAGCTTGCACCGATTAAAAAAATCAAACGAATTAACAAAAAGTTAAAAGTCACAAACAAACCGGCCACAAGCACTTTTACGACATACCAACTTTATATACAGAAAAATCTGAGATACTCAAGGAATCTCAGAAAACTACCCTGGCGGACCGAACGAACGGAGCGGATACGCTACAGCGTATCCTTATAGTATCCACATCGTATCCTCTTCATATCATGCAAGAAAAACTCATTTAAAAAGGAAGATGAACATTTCACTTGTTGAAATTCGGATTCTACGTGAAATTTTGCGATAAAAGGTCACGGAGTAATCGCAATAGTTTTTCTTGCAACATTAAAAACTTTTAAAAAATATAATAATTATCGATAACGTGGGCTGAAGCCGACTTGAAACGCATCGTTGACGGATAACGCCTATTGACTGCTACTGAACGACGATACGTTTGAAGTCGCCTTCAGCGCACGTCATCGATAAGTATTATATTTTTTAAAAGTTTTTAATGTTGCAAGAAAAACTATTGCGATTACTCTGTGACCTTTTAACTCAAAATATCACGTAGAATCCGAATTTCAACAAGTGAAATGTTAATCTTTCTTTTTTAATGAGTTTTTCTTGCATGATACGGAGAGGATACGATGTGGATACTATAAGGATACGCTGTAGCGTATCCGCTCCGTTCGTTCGGTCCGCCAGGGTAAAGCGGAGCAAATCGACACGTCCGTCAGTTTTTGTTTGAACAATTTTTTTTAACAATTTATGAAAATTATACAATTAAGAAAATTATAAAAAATATATAAAAAAATGTAAAATTATAAAAGTATTTCAAGCATCTCTGAGCAAAAATAAAACTTTTTGTTTCCTGCACATTTTGCGTGGGATTAACCGTTTGCAATTTACAGCGTTACAAACAAACTAGGTCACGTTAAGAATATCTCAATTTATCTTTCTCATTGTTTCAATAGTGTTAAAAATGTTACACCGTCGCGAAGTTTAATTAAACTTGTCTATTTTTCACGTTTTCATGTACATAACTGTCCCAGAATTTTGGCAATCGTTACAAAAAATGTTTAGGGGTACCATTATGGCCTAATATGTGTCTGTTCTTATGAGATCATACATTTTATGACCTTTATCAGCGCCAAATATTCATGACTTTTAGATTCTTTGATTCAATACAAATAACTCTTATGAGTATCAATCATTAATTAAATTTGGCTGTCATTATATCGAAATTTTAATTTGTGTATCTGTGCTCGGGGACAGGTTAACGAGTGGACATTATGAGCATATAGTTTTGGTAAAGTTCTTTAGAAATGGGAAATGAAAATATACGCAAAATCTCCACGAATCTCCAAGTACAGATTCAAAAACTAAAACTGAATATTTTACATTGAAGTTTGAAGTCTATCCCTACATTTTCATGTACACTCGGTAACCCTCATATTGTAGGTTAGAATTTGGAAGAAGTATTTTTAAAAAATGCAATAAAAAATCAAAAACTAATTAATTTCAGTACTGCGTAAGTGCTCGTATATGCAGAAACATGCGTATTGTTTGCAAATTCAAAACATTCCTAGAATTTATGTATTGTGCGATTTATAGTTATGTCCACCCGGTAACCCGTTCTTAAAAAGTGTTAATTAAATATAAATATTATTCAACATCTGTAGGAACAGTCAAACAGAGTGCAAAAAAATAATTTTTTTACATTAAAAAAAAATATTATATCCACTGTGTATAATTTAAAAATAATGTTGTAATTTATCTTTCTGCGTATATTGAATGTGCACTCGGTATAACCTTTCGAACAGGTAAATTATTTATCTTTGCTACAAAAATGATTATTGCCCTCTCAAGTTGGTATTTCTCGTAATATTTTGGATCACAATAAATGGAAAAAAAGATTTTAGCCAGTTTCGAGAAGATTTTTTTCTTTAAAAAATCGATAGTCAAGACATGAATTTCACAAATTTGTTGCAGACTCCTTTTGCATGAAATATTAATCAAAATAAATAAAAATCTCAAAATTGGTAATGTTGGGAAAATAAGTGCGAGGAGGTAAAGTACTCCGAGATTAAACACGCGTATTTAACAAATGGCACACAAGCAATAAGTATGATAATTACGTAGTAGAAAATATAACATCAATCAACGCGACATCTATGATGAGAAGGAAAGTTTAAAATATATTTTCATTTGGTCTCTAACAGGTAACAATAGGGTCATCCACTAATTTATTTTTTATTTTTGCATATTGCAGTATATGCTCTAAAATCACTAATAATACCAGCATAGTGTAAAAAAAACTTTTTTTCGAATTTATATTTGAAAAATAAAAATTTGTACACATTTAAAATTCCTATTTCTTTCGCGCCCATTCCGTCATATTGATGTGACGTAGCTAGCCGCCAAACGCTTGTAAATAAGCCGGGCGATTCACGTTTTTTTTTCATAAAAATGCAAACAAAATCAGCGCTACCATTGGTGTTTTGTGCCTAAATGCAAGAACACGTCTGTCAAAAATCCAGAAAAATTATTTATATCTATATCCAAAGGTGAGGAATGAAAAAAATGGTACAAAATTGTTCGGCATGAAATGTGCCCTACCACATCTTTAACGCCAACAGTATATTGTTGCGAAGATCATTTCAACGCTATAAGTAAATATTTTTATTTTGAATAGAAAATATATTTAAAATATGCTTTTTTGATAACATAAAGTTCGTAATTGACTCATGTTCAACGGTGTTATATATATGGGGTGCCGGGATGTATGTGAGCTATAACCTCGCGAAATCAAATCGTTTATTCACGCAACAAGTATTATAAAATGAAATATTTATAAAAGTAATTATAAATCTTAGAATTATGAATTTTATAACAATTTTATAGAAGTATTTGTGAAAGTATTTATAAAAGCAACTATAAAAAAGTGAGGTTAGGTTTTCTGAATTCAATATTGCATATACGTTACGATTCGCCTAAAGCAATTATCATTCTAAACTAATAAATTAAATGAATAAAAATAAATTGAAACTGGAGCACTTCGCAAAGAAATCGCTAATCATAATTGTACTCACTTTTGGCAAATTATCCGAACTGGCTTTAACGTGTCCACGCATATTGATACTTTATAAAAATAAACCCTTTTTGCCAAAAAACGTTGACAATTAATTATTTCGATTGTTTTTATCAAACTGACCATGTATTTTCTTCGGTTTTGACGGCGCGTGACGTCACATTACGTGTTTCGAGCTATGAGGGCGCCACAGGTTTTCTTTTATAAATCGACATTTACGGTGGATATTTTATTACTTTTTAATAAATTATTATAAATTACTAAATAACAGAAATTAAGTTTTATTTTCACATTTTAATTCTTTGGGAGTCAAAGTTTATAAAAAACTCAACTATAAGGCAAACAACATTTTTGTGGATGACCCTATTAAGATAAGCAAAACAATAGAAAATTAACGTACTTGAGAGAGCGTCGTCGTCATAAGCATTATCCATTAACTCTGCTGAGCTGCCAATGATTTTTTTCACTTTTAAACAAAAAAGGTCTTCCTTCACTGGATTCCTTCCGCCTCCTGCTGATAATAATTTATTCAAAATTACAATTTGTGAATAATAATGTTTACAATTTTAATTTTACCTGTTTTAAATGTTTTTTGCCACAAAATGCTCAATTTCCTTCCGGTGTCGCGTTTTATATTGTCCCATAAAACTTTCATTTTATTAGCAGGACGATATTCAGGAGCTAGAACTTTTGCGTTAAAAGCGCGAAAAATGTCGTCCCATGCCTGTAATTTTTGTTTGCTGCTCACAGCATCAGTTTTGTTTGCATTCCACAATACTTCTATATTTCTCCACTATCGATAGAAGGGTCTGTTTTTCTGCATTTGTAAAATTTGCACCTCTTTTTTTACCCTTTTTCTAAAACATAAAATGACAGTTTTGAGGTTAGAAAATATAAAGTTCATAATTAACGCTAAAAAACTATACATATATGATCTAAATTGTACTTACGTCAACTACATTTTCTGCCATATAGAAAAAAAAACACTTTTTTCACTTGTTAGCACTTTACTTTTAATATTTTCAATCACGAACTACAAATTTATAAAATTATGTCAATGTAGTTTATACTATGTAGGCTCTTTCAGTAGGGTAGTGACGTCAGAGGACTGATTTGCGCGACAAAACAAATTTCGTCACTCAGCCAATCAGAAGCACCGTTATAACAGAAATACGCAGAAACTAGACTTTACTGCGAACAGGGTATACGGTTAGCTAATCAGAGGTCAAAAATTCATAGTGGAACGCTTCCCAAGTTAACCATGATTAAGACGATGATTAAAAAATAATCATGATTAGTTAATCATGGATTTAATCACAGTTGGCGAAATAGGCCGCAAGTATATTAATTGAGTATGTCGTTGGCTTCAGCCATTGAATAATTGAAGAAAAATTGAACGGCTACACATTTTTTTAAATATTACACTTTCATTGCGTGAAAATATAAGGAATTGTGCACTGTAAAAAAGTGTTTTTACCTCATATGGAATTTCTAACACCCTGGTGTTAAATTCTTTTAAAATACCATGAGAGAAGTTCGAACTCTTAAACATCATGGAAACGTGTTTCACTTTATTATGTATATTACGAAAATCCTGCTTGATAGTTGCGTGAGCATCGAACTTGTTTAGCCAGAAGCTTTTGAAGTACATGGCATTAAGCATCACAACACGAGTGTCTTCGTTGATATCATCTGAGTACAAAATAGAAAATGCGTAATATTTTTATTATAAAACAATAAGATATTTTCTCAGGCCAACGTGACAACATGTTACATGATCAATAAAAAATCACCTAATGTTATTATGTCCTGTATCTTATCTCTTGTTTTCGTAGCGACCCAAGAGTTCATTTGTTTCACTGTGTTTAAGGCTTCCTTAAAATTAACATGTGAAACATCAGCTCCAAATATTTCAGCGCTGGTTGATACAAATTCTGGGACCAAATGTATTTCATCTTGAATGTAAATCGTGTTAGCCACATTCAGTTCCACGTCTGTATGGTTCTATGGAAATTTTACAAAAGCGGTTTTATTCGATTTGTAATGTCAGTATTGAAATAGGAATACAATTACTGTGAAGAAAATATACTTTTAACCTTTAATATACAGTCATATTTCTCGTAATTGGCTTCCTTGTAAGCCAAAATGTTTAACACATTGGAGAATTCTAACAATAAGAACAGCCGCACCGAAAAATGGGACGGAATATACTGCCGTGCAAAACAAGAAACCGGTAACTACATTTTTTATGAAATTTGAGATATTGTTATATTGAAGTTTATAAAAACTCCCTCTTTCATACGGTATATAATTTACAATAAAGTAATGGTAACTGAAGCTTGAATAAACCATATTATTTCGCTAGCATCTGCCAAATTACTAATCCTACAAAATAGAAAACATTTAACTAACAATAAAGGAAAAGATAAACCTGTATACACGAGGGTGGATAAAATATAAACGAGGTTTTGCTTATAACAATTTATTGGTATGAAACACAATTACAAAGGAGTGATATTATTTTTCTACATAATATACCCTTTTGGAAACCCACTTTGACCACCCGATTGGAAGTTTCTTGATGCCCTATTTGTAAAAAGAAGACAGGCGTGTCATGAGCCAATCGCGCACGTAAACCTCCAACCCTGCATGGTCACAAAACGCTGCCCTCTCAGCGCTTCTTTCATGGGTCTAAATATGTGGTAGTCACATGGATTTGAGTCTGGACTGTAGGCAGGGTGTTCCAGTGTAGTCCAGAAAATTTCATCACAATTTGACGCATTATATTTATTGTGTGTGGCCCGGCGTTATCGTGGAGCAAAATCATGTCCTTTATCGATTGGCGTCGTCTTTTGGCCCGGTAAGCAGCCTTAATATCTGTAAGGTGATGATGTTTTGAGCACTTTTGAGTAAACGGCAAGCGGAGTAGAAGAAGACGAGTTAAAATGTAACTCTTGGAAAAGAACTCCCTAACTGCACTGTCCGGAGTTATTTCAATCAACTCCGTTCTGACCCTACAGCTGTCCCACGACACCATCAGCAGTTGATTTTAAGGAGTAAATATCGCTAAAACAGAACGCTGAAGGAAGTATTTCACTATTTAGAAATAGACTCCAGTACTCTGAATATATTTGATGGTAAAACTCCAGAATTCTAGATGGTCGCGTGCCGCGTCGGTGCGATTCGTTATTTAATATTTATAAAAGTGGAATATGTCGACAATAAAAAGTGATGGCAACCAGACAAAGTGGATGAAAACTGTATATGAGCCCGAATTGGGATGCGAAGAATTCATAGACGCCGATAAGTATAATTGTATATAATAATAATTATGAACATATCCATGATGCTTTTGAATCTTTTTGTACGGTTAATAAAACTCGTGTGGATTATTCCTTTTCAAAATTGGTTATATTTGTATATAAGGCAAATAAGTCAATTTAGAAACCTTTTATCATTAAAAATTAATACTAAAGCCACTTACTTAGAAAAGGAATATTTTTTGAATGCTCCGAAAGCGTATTGGGAACAATCTTCCAAGGCGTCTATGAATTCTTCGTATCCCAATCTGATTCATACATACAATTTTCACCCACTCATTTTATCGTCGAAATATTTCACTTTTCTAAATATTAAATAACAAATCGCACCGACGCGACACGCGACCATATAGAATTCTGTATTCTAGAATTTTCATGTTTTCGAGTTCGCAGTTTCGCACGCGTTGACTTGCGGCCATGATGTGGCGAACAACTGCGAAGAGAGTGTTTGCATGTTTTCTGCGAACGCAGCTGCGAACATAAACTCCGTAAGAAGTCCCGTCACGACTCTTTAGCTCCGGATTGAGCATGGGTTCAGATTTTGTTTCTGTGCGGTGCGGATTAATTATATTCACTCTGAATGCACTTCAGAACCTTTTGCTCACTCTATTTTACTCTACAGGGTGTCCCAGGCTCAAGTGTCCGGACTTATATGGTCGTATAAAAATAAAAAAAATAAATCCAAAATTCCTTTTCCAAAAATCAGTTGAAGTTTTAGTTTTTGAGTTCTAAAATATTTAAGCTGGTCCAATCAGGAGCACCGTATAAACAGTCGTGTGTGCGTGAGCGGAATTTCAACGTAGTGTTCTCCCCTCGTTAACCCCACCTCAGCACTCGCTTCGATAACACTGCGTTGGAATCCCGCTCACGCACACACGAGTGTTTATACGGCGCTCCTGATTGGTGCAGCTTAAATATTTTATAACTGAAGAACTAAAACTTCAACTGATTTTTGGAAAAGGAATTTTCTATTTTTTTTTATTTCTATACAGCTATATAAGTCCGGACACTTGAGTCTGGAACACCTTACAGTGTGAGGTCACGAACTGGGGAAATGTTGCTTTGGGTCACAGTCGTCTTGGGACGGCAGTCGCGTTTCTCATTTTCAACCTGCTGGACGGATCCCCTCCTTCCTCATGAATTTTATTATAATCCGTTGCGCAACAGACGTATGGACTTCATTCTCAGTCAACTTCTTGCAGACTTCCTTGCTGATTCGACACAGTTTTCGAGCTAGGGTCACACTCTTACCATCCCCAGCCCTACGTCCAGAAAGTCCCGCTGCTATACATCATTTTCTCTGTTCCACAGAGAAAAAGTCTCGTTTATATTTGATCCACTATCGTATATAAGCTCGTGTAGTGGATCGTCATTTTTTGAAGATACACTCTTTTCTTTCTTGGTTCACAAAAAAAAGACGTTTGCGCCTATATCTCAGTTTAACTCTGAATTTAGTTAATAGTTTTTTTGTTTTGCACGGCAGTTCAATCATCAGTTCGTAGTTGTACAAAAAACAACGCGCTCATTTTGCATATCTTGGATTTTACATAGAATTAAATCTAAGTTACGAGGGATAAAACTGTAAAATTAAAGAAATGACCTACAAAAGACTCACAATTAACGAAGAAATCAGATATTTGAATCCAGTGAGCATATCTGTTTCCGGATGGAAGAGTCTTGTCTTCAAAACACTCGCCGTTCCTTCTC
The DNA here is from genome assembly GCA_932195095.1 of Andricus curvator. Classification (NCBI taxonomy): domain Eukaryota; kingdom Metazoa; phylum Arthropoda; class Insecta; order Hymenoptera; family Cynipidae; genus Andricus; species Andricus curvator. The sequence goes on along the minus strand of CAKNYM010047126.1, from coordinate 34,550 downwards.
TAGCTCCATGCGAAAGCAATGACAATATTAAATGCAAGCTAAAGGGTGAATAAGCTGAATTTTCCTGCTTCTCTGAAGTCAAGATCTAAAACATTGATCATTTTGAAATGAATGTTAGTTCTACGTTTATTATCTTGAAAGATTGTAATGTCATTTACCTTGTGACATAAATTTGAAAAATTACGGACCGATGAACAAGCATCTTTGTAAATTCTTGAATCTTCGTTGATTTCCATTATAGCGTCAAAAGAAAATCCAAAAGCTAATGATAAAAAGACTAACGCTGCTTCAAATACTGTAAAAAAAAGATGACTTATTCCTCAACACCTTTTTATTTGTCTTCTTGCATTATTTTTTATCAGTACTAGATTACCTAAGGATATAGTGACCCTTAACACAACCATATACGACGTTGTAATTTTTCCACAGGTTGAAATCTAGTTTCAGAAAAAATGTAAATTTAGTAATATTCATTATTATTTCAACATGCATTGAAAGTATTTGATTCCAGCTCTAAACACAAGATTCAATCCTTTAATTTTGTTTCAACAAGTATTGGAATGAGATATTTGTCACAGCATATGGGTACGTAAACGTAAACTTATCCACGTCGACTTATCAGATTCAGAAGAACGGGAGTCCACGTGGACTTTAGCTAGCCCCCCCCCCCCCACTATCCACGTGGTACAACGATGGCCCTTGAAACGTATTCCACGAAGTAATAGTAAGGAGTCCAAACTGTGTGTTACGGATACGTGACAACTTTTTTGGGAATAGTTGAGATGGGGGGGGGGGGACTTTCCCATGACTGGTGAGGGGAATATCTGCGATATCCACGAATTTGGAAGAAGTACTCTCGGCAAAAGTCGAGACCTGCCGAGAGTCACCGACTATTTTGGCGCTAAATTGCAATGACACTCGTCTCTCAGCCACTCTCGGCTGTCGCAGATATTCCACTCACAAGTCATGGGAAATTCCTCCCCCACACCAGCTACTTCTCAAAAAGTTGCGACACTTTTCCGCTGCAAACGCGTTATCGTTGGTCTCCTTACTATTAGTTCGTGCGTCTTTTAATCAGGAGTGGGCTTCCGATGCGTAAAATTCAATCAAATCAGAACGATTACTGTGATTATATTTCCCAATTAAACTCAGCGCGACAAATCTGAAACTGCGACCCTGATCGCCTTTCACCCAACTATCGTGCTTAAATTTAAATATTATATTGATTGTATTAATTGATTGAACTAATTAACCCTTTAAATTGTATTTACATTTATCAAATGTTAAAGCGCTATAAACATATGTTTTTGTAATTATAAATTAAATAGCTACTTATCATTTAAGGTAAGTGTAAAAGAAAGGCTATTTATGAAAACAATATTTTGTGTTTTGGTTTTGAACGTTGATTGAACCGAAATTGAATTTCATATAATTTAGACGAACAGAAATGTATTAATGGATTAAACTCAATAAGAATATCAGATTTTAGTAGCAGTACCCTTTCCCACCATAGGGATTGCGGGAACTTGTAGCTGATGGGAGGGCTTACTGGTTTCATTAGACTATAGATCTTGAATAGGTGAACCTGAGGGGCTGCATCGCGAGGTGTAGCTACTCTGGGGAATTGACGGACTCTGGTCGGTGGGACTTACACTAAGGAGCGATCCTTCCAGGAGGTAATGGCAAAGCCTCCTGGAATATCGAGAGCGCGAGTTCTCATGTTCCAAAGCTACGATGTGATCGCCGTGTCAAGAGCTGAATGGCAACAGGGTCAACCAATCCTTGAACACCCCTACCCGCCCCCCTCAGTAGAGGATGTGGCTCCATATATAAAGGGCCACGCGAAAAAACGCCAAGGGCATGCATAGCCGTCAAGGGTATGGATGCGATCTTGGTGCATAAATTCTGCTCCAGAGATCTCACCGTTATCAAGGTGAGACTCAGGGGCAGTAGCGGAGAAAGGCTAGAGCTGTTTATTGCCTCGGCTTATTTCCCTGACGATGCCGAGGGACCCCCGCCGCCTCCCAGAGAGGTAGAGGCTCTAAATCGGCACTGTTAAGAGAACAAGATTTCTCTGCTGTTGGGTTGTGATGCGAGCTCTCATCACACGGTGTGGGGAAGCACAAACATCAATGACAGAGGGAGAGATTTAATTGAATACGTAGCGAGCACAGAGCTGGAGATTTTGAAGTGGGGTGATACTCCCACATTCCAGGCTAAAAACATAAGAGAGGTTCTCATTTTGACTCTGAGGAGTAGGGTAGTGGACTGAAGAGTCTCCGATGAGGAATCTCTCTCGGATCACAAATATATCGTGTTTCGATTAACACTAGGAAAACCGGTGGTTTGCAAGATTAGAAACCCCAGAAATACACTTTGGGACTCATATAAAGAGGAACTCAAAAGGAGGCTTGCGGATTTTCTGACTACATCATATGAGAACAATTGTTCTACTAGCACAATTAGGTCTAAGAAAGGAGCAGAATGGTGAAATACCCACCTGGAGAGACTGCGTAAAAAGACAAGAATGTTATGCAAAAGGGCAAATAGAACTAAATTGCCTTCTGACTGGAACATCTATAAGACGGCCCAGTATGAATACAATAAAAGTATAAGAATATATAAGCAGGAAGATTGGAGGGGCTTCTGCGAGGAATCAAAGGACATTCCGGAAACAGCGAGGCTCCACAAGATCCTGGCGAAAAATCCGGAAGCTCGCCTCGGGCTCATAAGGCTCGATAATGGTGAGTTTGCCGAAGACGAAAAAGCAACGCTGAATCACCTGATGGAAGTTCACTTCCCGGATTTTCAGCAAATCCGAACCGACCAAGAGGAGGAAGGCTGGGGCCAAGAGGTTGAGAGAGCCGACTGGAATTTCGCCGCTAAGCTCGCTGGTTACAAAAAGGTGGAATGGGCCGTAGGGTCCTTCTGTCCCTTTAAATAACAAGGGGCGGATGGCATTTATCCAGCGCTTTTACAAAAAGGCATGGATCTAGTCGTCCCTCCTCTGACGAAATTATTTCGGGCAAGTATAGCCCTTAAATATGTGCCATCGGCATGGAAGGATGGCAGAGTGGCCTTCGTTTCCAAACCTGAAAGAGAGGGTTACACTGCGGCAAAAGATTTCCGACCAATCAGCCTAACGTCTTTTATCCTAAAGACGTTGGAGGGGCTGGTCGAGAGATGCATTAGGGATGAGGTGCTCTTGGCCTCCCCGCTGCATAGAGGGCATGATGCTTTTCAGGCAGGCTGCTCGGTAGAACCTGCGCTTCATGATGCTGTGGCAAAATTGGAACAGCAGTTGGAACAAAAGGGGTATGCTGTAGGCACTTTTTTGGATATAGAGGGTGCTTTCAGCAATACTCCTCCAGAATTCATCTGTCGAGAGGCTTTGAGATGTCGCGTGCCGGACCAGCAAGTAAGCTGGATAGGACGGCCTCCTTCGAAGGCTAAATAAAAAGGGGTATTATACTCAGGGCTATGCGGATGACTTGGTAATCCTAGTCAGGGGGGCTCATCTGAAGACGTTGATGGGCCTTACGAGGTCGGCTTGTCATGACTTTTTGGATGTGCAGGAGAGCCTTTGGACTGGCGTGGGGTTTAGGGCCTCAAATGCTTGCTTGATTCTACTCTGCTGTCCTAAAACCAAGGCTCCTACATGCGGCCGTGGTCTGGTGGTCATGGGCAGAACTTAAAACAATGCAGGACAGGCTGCGAAGATTACAAACGTTAGCATTTAGGGGTTTGACTGGAGCAATGAGGACTACGCCCACAGCGGCGATAGGATTCATGCTCTGTGAGGAACCCCTACATGTTGCAAAATCTGCTAGAGCGGCACACGCGATGGGCCGCCTGGCAAGAGCAAATAGATGGAATCGGGGGACTAGGCACACTAGGCTCCCGAGTGACATCGGCGCAATGCCGATTCTAGAGATGAGGCAAGATAAAATAACAAAACGCTTCAACTTTGCCAAAGCTTTCGGCGTCTGCATTCCAAGCAAGTATTTGAGGAAGGCAGATGGTAACCCGCTATTCCAATGGGAAATCAGGTATACGGATGGCTCCAGGAGAGAGGGGGGTTCCGGAGCAGGAATCTATGACAGAAAGGGAGGGAGATAGGGATCCCGCTTGGGCGACATGCTGTCTTTCAGGCGGAGGTCCTGGACATCCTTCGCTATGCTGAAACACTGATAGCAGAAAACGCTGCTGGCAGAACGCTTACGATCTGCTCGGACAGCCAAGCGACTCTAACTGCAATAGGGAAGCCAGACATAACATCAGATCTGGCTTGAGAATGCAACAAGGCATTAAACCAACTTGCAGAAAGAAACAATATGACTCTCATAAGGGTCCCTTGTCACACAGGGATTAAGGTAAACGAAAAGGCGCACAACTTGACTAAATGCGCCGCAGCGAGTGAATACATAGGACCGGGACCGGTGCTGGGAATAGCGTCTTGCTGTGTCGGGATGGCCATTAAAAGCTGGATCTGAAAAAAACACCGGGAATACTGGGAACAAATCCAGGGTTGCCGTCAGGCGAAATCCATCCTGGGGCATACCTATAGGATGGACAGAGCCAGGGAAATCTTGGGTTTACCCAAGAAAGATATAAGGACAGTGGTACGGGTCCTAACTGGGCACAACCACTTAAACTATCATATGCAAAAAATTGGGTATAATCCCACGACACAGTGCAGGAAGTGCGGCAGGGATGACGAAACATCCCTGCATGTATTATGCCACTGCCCGGCATTACCTAGTCTCTGACAACAAAACCTCGGGGCCCATTTTATGGAACCTGAGGAAATTACAACGCGAACAGTAGTCGACATACTGGGCTTCGTCAAGAGGTCTGGGGGTCAACGGCTGGGAGCGAATAGGTAAGGGTGTGGCACCATAGGCTTTATAGATTGAGCGCCAGGGGAGCTTTTCATAGGCTTCCCGCCCGTCTTAAGACTAACTAACTAACAGTAGCCTTTTACTAACAGTGCCCTTTTACCTTACTGGAAGGAATACTGGCATGGCCGACTGATTAGAAAAAGTCTGCACCACGGTGGGATTTTCTAACTTACTGACGCACCCAAGAAGAAGAAGGAGAAGAAGAACGAGAAGCAAGAGAAGAATGGTTGCGGTGACATACTCCAGATCAAATCGATCAGACTTCTCTTTGTGACTCCGTAGAAAAGAATGAAGTTTCGAACATTTTAAACAATGTAGACGAATCAGAATCCCACTCTCTTCTAATTAGACATTACTTTCGCTTGGTTATAGCCACATAAGCGTGAACTTACACACCTCCTTTCAAAATGAAATTTTTTTTACAATTTTCAGTTCTAGGTAGATTTAGCATATTTTCCAAAGTTCCTGATGGTTTTCAAACATAGTTCTGGAGAATTTCACACAAGAAAATTGTCGAAAAAAAACCATCTTAGAAATTCTACTTTTTTGCGTAATCTTTACTCCAAAAAGAGTTCCAGAGTTTCACAAAAATATCATTTGAAAAACTTGAAAATCATACCATAATTTTGAAAATTCCAGAGTTATTGCAGAAGTTTTTATTAGAGTTTTGGTCACCCCCGGAAAACTTCTATCAGGAGATCTTTTAACACTTTTCGATTAACACAAAAATTAAAAAAAATACACTTTGAAGATACCCAAAAATTTTAAAAGTTGGAATATTCTAAGGTTCCAGGAGTTCTGATCGGAGTTTTATGCCTCATCGAATGAGTTCTACAGACAAAAATTGAAGACCAAACTATTCTTTCAGCCATTTTCAGAACTCATTATAAAGACGAGTTGGGAATTCATTTGTCCTTTGAAACACCTTTAATAAGTTTTATAGTAGGAGATTTCAAGAGGTACAGACATCCTTCAAAATTAGTTTATTTACACTTCACGTGATTGTGCTATTACCCGAGTCAATTTAATTCCTTCCGTGAAGTATAATTGTCAACATTTTAATCCAGAACAATTCTATTTGAATCTTGAGTGCATTCAAGGCAATCCCGAATAATTCCTCCTACAGCCAAATTCACACTTTGAAACCAAACGTATGTCGTATTTGCCATATTCGAAATCATTTTAATCCATTCCAATGAGCGGAAAGTGCATATAAACAACAAGTTACTATTAGAAGAAATTGTTAAGCACAATTTGGGTGAACTCCATTTCACAGGGACGGGTTTCCATCGGTGAATAGGGAAGAATTGGTAGATTCTCCAATCCTCCGGAGAGAATCATGAAAAAGGTTTTGCCTAATGGTGATTTAAATTATCTCCGATCCTACGAGAAGGATAGAGAGTAGGATTTATTTTAAACTGCTCTTAAGCAGACTCGATCCTGCGTGGAAGATCGCGACTGGAATTTATTAATTAAATTAATTTAATCTTTCTCCGAACCTACGGTAAGAATCGTGAGAAGGGAGCCCGACTTCAGAAAAGCCTTTATTTAAACTCCGATTCTAAGGAGATGATCCCTAGTGAGTGTTTTTGATTAAATGGATTTATTCTTTCTCCGGTCCTACGGTTACAATCGTGAGAAGAGAGCCAAATCTAAGAAAAGCCTTTAGTTAAACTTTAGTTTGATTAAAAGCATTTGATCCCTTCTCCGATCCTACGGAGACGATCGTGAAAAGAGGATAAATATGAGAAAAAGAAGAAGAAAGCCTTTATTTACAATCCGATTGTATGGAGAGGATCGAGAGTAAGGGGGATTTAAAATGATTTTTAAATTGTCCCCGATCCTACAAGAAGGATCATGAGGAAGAAGAGGGAGTTCGGAGTTTTTTGGTTTCTTTTTTTCACTATACTTCACACTTTCAATAAAAAGAATGAAAGAAAGTTACAAATTAAAGTACATTTCACTCGAAACTAAGTCGAAAGGAAGAGCTTATGCGTGAAATCGAAAAATTCTGAAAACAGGAGGAATGCATGGAGTAGCGAACAAGACGAGTCCCAGAGCGCGAGCCGGGCACTGAAAATGCGCGAGTTGTATACTACGCACCGGTTGTTGTTCAACTGAAGAACAGGACTCGTGGCTCGGACCTAGGAAGCGCGACATCTTTCCTAGATGCGGGCCGAGTATGAACTGAACAAACCGCCGCGCGAGTGAACCTTTTTCTTCTTACATACTTGAGTCGAATTTATATTATTAGATTCTCATTCCCTCCAAAAAAAGCGTATCAGCTCGCTCACCGATTCCACAGTGGGATTCACGCTGGCAGATGTCCCGGAAGGCCCCCGGTAAAGTACGCTCCTGAGACTGATATAGGCATACCGGCGATCTTTTGGTGGAAGAAGTTTACTTCTACGCACCAACATCTAGCTCGTATATTTACTAATTTCTTAAACGGAGAAAAACCCGTCCCGCAGTGGCTAGTGGAAGGACGCACGGTATTGATCCCTAAGACCGGAGATTTGTCAAGTCCAAAGAACTACAGGCCCATAGCTTGTTTAAACACTAGCTACAAGCTATTCACTAGTATCCTCAAAGAGAGGATATTAACATCTATCGAGCCGGTATGGAGTGCAATAGTTGAACAACGTGGATGCAAGAGAGGTCTGGCAGGTTGCAGGGAGAACCTGTTAATAGACAGGTGTATTACCCAGGACTCGATCAGGTATCGACGCAATCTGTCCATGGCTTGGATTGACTACCGTAAGGCATTCGATAACACGAACCATGAGCTACTTATTAAGCTCCTTGAGTGCCTGGAGGTGCACCCAAAAATAGTGAGATGCATAAAAGAGCTTATGCTCTTGTGGCGGACAAGATTTGTCATAACATCTGACAAAAGACAAGTGACTACAAGCTATATCACATATAAGAGGGGGTCTTCCAAGGAGACTCTCTAAGTCCGATACTTTTCTGCATCTCCCTCTTGCGTCATCCGCGGCTAGAGACCTGACTCCAAGGAACAGTGTTGCCCGATGTTATCTCGCGTAAATTTCCCGCTCTTGCTTACCTTCTAGGAGAGAAGGAGCAGAAGCGGATGACGTACACGTTCCAGTTGCGTCGGGATTGGTTGCTTCAAGGAACCATGATCGTAGCTTCCGGAGCCTACAACTTCTCACATAATATAATAATAAAATAAAATAACTTGACTTAGTCCGTAGCTATGATGAAAAACCGGGTTTAACCGTGAATAAGTCGCACTAAGAGATCTTATCGATAAGGTGAAGGACATCAGGACTAATCTACACTTCTCAGAAGATCGAGCAATGGAGATCAAACAACAGGTTGATTTGACGTGGAAAAACGACGGCAATGAACATCAGTTAGAGGAAGCCGCGTCACACAAACAAGCAGCGGCAATTGATGTTCTTCCTCAACCTTAAATAAGTACCCAGAACTAGCCACAAGAATAAGTGAGCAGAATCTAGCAGATCAAAAACGCTCAATATCTGTAAACAGATTGCTTTCGGCTGTTGAAATAGCTGCCATCAAAATGGAAGTGAAACAGCAGCTTCCTATTCATGAACTTCCCTTGGAAGATGTGGACAACGAAGACCTGATTGAAGCTGAAGGCATAGGTGCTCGGGATAATGAACATCAAGTACCGGATCAACTAGAACCACATGCAGACATTAATAACGATGATCTGAACAGCGAAATACAATAAAAACTACAGCACCTTGAAAGGAATTTCGATCATGCTTTACTAGATTTCAGACATGTACACCCAACACGAAGGCATTCTCTGCCCAAGATGAACATCACAAATGATCTGCGTGAACTAATAGAACACCTGAACAGCACTATTTTACCTATGCATTTGAACGCAACAAAAACTGTGTTAGAGATGCAAACCCTGGTATACTATGCAGCTGTGGCAACCGTGAGAACGTTGGGCCGCAGAACTAGGCCTACAAATGCAGTCTTTGCCCCAGGAAGGGAGCGAGATCCACCATGGAGGATCAGGTTGGATATGGATGTCAGCAAAGTGAGGTGCAAATTGGGTCAACTGACTCAATATAAAAAAGGAAATAGAACCAGAAAGCTGATACACCATTTTGCTAAAATCATCCACCCTCAGTACATCGAGACATTGACACCAGCAATATTAGATGAGATTATAGACTCCCAACGACAGAGACTTGATGTTCTTACTGCTCCACTGCGTCGGTACAAGAAAAGTAGTGCAAGAAGGCAACAAAATCCAACCTTTCAGGCAGATGAAAGAAGGTTCTATCGTGAACTGAGTGTAAAGCAAAATAACCAGCAAGACACCGAAGTCCCTCAATTGGAAGACATGACTAACTACTGGTCGGATGTTTGGGGAAAAACCAACAGAAGCAATTTGGACACTGCGTGGTTCCAACTAGAGAAAAAAAGAGCAAGCAATAACTCTGAAATGGAGCTGACTGACATCACAGCTTTAGATGTTTCAGCGGTTTTGAAAAAAGCAAGTAACTGGAAAGCTCCAGGCCCGGACATGGAGCACAATTTCTGGTACAAGTACCTGACTTGTGTGCATCCTGCGTTGGCAAGGTGTTTTCAGAAGATCATCGACCACCCAGATCTGTTGCCAGACTGTATGCTCAAGGGTACTACGTATATGTTGCTTAAAAACCCAGACGCTCAAAATCGATCTGAATTTCGACCGATAGCCTGTCTTCCAACAATTTATAAATACCTTATAGCCATCACTGCAGATAAGGTATATTCTTACTGCGACGAGAATGACATCCTAACAGAAGAACAAAGAGGACGTTGTGAAAACTCGCAGGGCAGTAAAGATCTAGTCATAACAGACGCTGTTGCCATGACGCAAGCTCGTAAACATCACAGAAACTTGCAAATGGCATACATTGACTAGAAGCACGCGTTTCTTTCCGTACCACATGACTATTTGCTTGAACTCTTAAAAATATACAAGATCTGCCCACGCATCATCGACTTTCTAAGTGGTGTGATGGTGCTTTGGGGTACAAGAATCAAGTATTTCGATCATGGACAACCAAGGATAACTAGATTAATACGCATTACGATGGGTATCTTTCAAGGAGACTCCTTTAGTGCACTGCGGTTCTGTTTAGCATTGAACCCATTAAGCAGAACACGAAATGGCATGTCTCATGGGTTCGGAATACATGATAACGAGGATGGTCATCAGGTGACCCATCTTCTATACATGGATGACCTGAAGTTATACGCTAGTTCGGACAAGAAACTGCAGCAAGTGATTGATGTCACAAAGCAGTTTTCCAATGATATCCACATGGAGTTCGGACTAGATACATGTAGGACAGTGCATTTTACCAGAGGAGAATTAGGAACCGCAGAGCTAGAGAACGATGTCGAGTCGAATGTGCATTCTCGAATCTAAGGGTATTCAGCATACGATAATTAAGAAAAGCCTAACGAATGCCTTCACTACAAGACTCAGATTGGTTCTGAAGAGTTCTCTTAACTCGGCAAACAAGATCAGGGCAATGAACACCTATTCCATCCCTGTCCTCACGTACTGCTTTGGGCTCATCAAATAGTCGAACACCGACCAGGAACGATTAAACAGAATCATCCGCGTAGAAATGACGAAGCACCGAATGCACTACAGTAATTCGGCGATTGAAAGGGTAGTTTTACCACGACACAGAGGGGGTAGGGGCGTTGTAGATGTCAGGAAATTGTTTAAGTCACAAGTTATACAGTTGCGAGACTATTTTAACAGCAAGCGAGATGTTGCGCTTTACAATACCATCTGTAAAGCTGATCTTGATTACACGCCCTTGAATTTGTCCTCAGAGGAGGCCTTGAATATCAGGGCAGAAGCCGTAGAGGATTTAGAAACGCAATGGAGACAGAAAACCATCCACGGCGAGCACCCCAAAACGTTAGATTAATATGAAGTGGATAGTGAGGCATCCAATATTTGGCTGAGAAAGGGTGTCCTGTATCCAGAAACGGAAGGATTCATCATTGCGCTTCAGGACAGGGTTGTCAACGCCAGAAATGATCGCAAACACGTTTTACATCAAGACGTGGTTGACCGGTGCCGGTATTTATAGAAAGGCATCAATTCTGTTAAGAGTCCTAGGTTTAGGGCAAGTTGTTGATGTATAATGCCCGCCACATCATTATGTCTGTGCGTATATTCTCTTTGAGCTATTACGAGACAACCATCAATAATGTGGATCATTACATCCGAGCCAATCGACGCGACATCGTGATGCGAGAAAAAAAAGGTGGAAGAGTCTACATCATCGACATTGCTTGTCCACTTAACCGAAATTTGCAGGTAACCTACACAACTAAGATCCACAAGTATAACGAGCTAAGGCATGAAGTAAAGACAATATGGAGGAATGTGAAACATGCACCTATTCTTTCTATCGTGATTTCGGCTACAGGCAATGTGCACGCAATATACACTGAACATCTTGAACATTTAGGAGTCAGCAGGGTACTGGCAGCAGCTCAGAAGGCGGTTTTATTAAATACCTGTCGCATTGTAAGAAACTTCCTAGACCATCAGGAAGCAAGCGGCTAAAAACCTATGGAGTGGCAGATGGTAGCTCTAAGAAAGCATCCAGAGCGACCGTTTTCACCTCCAACGCTCGCGGCTGCTGTTTAGGGATAACAGAGGTAAAATACAAACTCCAAACTACACCATACTCCTAATTTTGTACCTACAACATCATCGCAGAAGATTTCAGACATCGTATTAAGTTAACTAATAACATCCTCATCTCATTAGTCACTTTAATTAGTCCGTGGCTATGATGAAAGACCGGGTCCACCCGGAAACAAGTTTTTAAAAATAATAATAATAGCGATCGGCAGCCGTCACCTTTTGAGAGGAGCCACGGAAAAAAAGAAAAAAAAACAATGGTTTATCAATAATATATCCATGTGTTGCATGAGCTTTAAATAAAAAATGTATCCCCCCCCCCCGGGCCACCATCAGCCCTTTTACATCTCAATCTGAGCTTCTAAGTAAACAACATTTTATAAAACCAAGCAAATGAGTTCACCTAATTACTTAAAATCCGCAAAAATGTAAAAATAATGTATTCCGATCAGAAAGGGGCAATAAAGATATTAACCTATTAAAAAAAATAGGGGTGTTTTATTGATGTCCAAATGCAACGCCGATTTTTCCTCACATCTCCTTAACCTCAGGGGGAATAGATAGGAGCAAAAATAAATCCTCTTCAATGCACCGGGAAAAATTTCACAGAACAATACTTTTGGAATTGAAAAGTACGAAAATCCGTAGTCAAGACCCATAAAAATGAATCCCTGCCAATGAACATAGAAAACTGCACGGAACAGGAATGAACGGAATTGAAAAATACGACAATGCAAAAGATGGAACAGAATGGATTTCTATACATAAAATTTAAAAATCCTTGGTTCAATTAGAATTCAATTTAATGGTTAGTGAATATTCGATCATTTTTAAACATACTGTGTGAAAATTCCTGCAGTAATAAGTGGTATTTTATTGTTTATTATATAACCAATTATTTATCCATTCGCTATTACTAATTTGTTACTGTTTTGTTTTTATCTTGACTTTTACCTAATTAATAATTTATTATTATTATTACTTTATGTGTATATATTTAATTAATTATTCATTTCAATTATTACTTATTATAACTGCTATAAATTTAACAGTAACCATTTTTAACCATCTCTGATCAGTTATAAATTTATATATTATAATTACAATCCATTAGAGTAATTAATTCTCACCACTTTTTTCACTTTATTTTTAGCCTATACACACGAAAGGTATTAATATTATATTTACTCATATTTATATTTATTTAAATATATGAAAAATGAATTACCTCAATCAAACTTATTGATAAGATTCAAGAAAATTTAAACTTATATTCCAGAAAAAAGGATTTAAAATACTTTTAGACCAAAATTGTCTTAAGGTACAAGTGGAAATTAAATTCATTAAAAATAAGCTTCCGTTTCCAGTACCGATCGTGAGAGAACGCTTTTGTTTCAAGTGTTAGTTTTTTGGCTTTGGCGAAGGGAATAAGCGGGTGTGGTTACAGAATGGGCAGTGAATGCGGAGATCCGGTGAAAAGGAAGAAGGGTGAGTGAAGGCAAAGGTGTAAAGGGTGAAAGTAAGTTGTGTGAAGTGAAAATTGGAGCGTGCGAAGTTTTTGAGGTTAGGAGCAGTAAAAATAGTTTCTGAGCAAGGGGGGCAAGAGGTAGGTGAGTAAAGAGCGGGAAACGTCGCGGATCACCGTTTAAGGTAGGATGCCGATGGTACGAAGTCCACAAACGGGTGGCAGTCACTGAACAGGCAGCCGAACTAAGAGGTGACGATGATGAGAGCGCTGTTAGTGGGGAGAAGGGGGAAGATGACAGTACCGGTGAAGAGACGTTTGAAACGCCGCTAGGGAGGGGACGGCAGAGAGAAGGGATTCAGGCACGGGCCAAAAACGCGGGAGGCCCTCTAACCTACAGCGCCTTAACAAACTAGGCAGCGCGGGCTCGAATAGGAGTTTAGACAAATGGGGAAATAAGGTGAGCGCGACAAGTAGTGAAGGGGAAGAAAAAATAAAAAGAGAGGAAGGGGAGGATGAATTAGAAAGGGACAAGGAAAGCAAGAAAGTTATGAATAAACGGAAAACCCCGGAAAGAGATGAGGGGGATAGACGAATGTTTGAAAAACTAAAGGCTCTCATAAAAGGGTTTTAGAGAGGAAACAAGGAAGAGACTGGATGACATGAATAGGGATATGAATAGGCAGGGGAATGATCTAAGGGGGGAAGTGAGCAAAGTAAGAGAAAAATGGGATAAACTCTGGAAAGGGGAGAAGGACAAGGTATGAGGTAAACTAGAGAGCATAGAGAATAGACAGAAAGAGGATGACGAAAAGAGAAATAATGAGATAAAACAGTTGGAAGAACCGGTAAACAACTTAGAAATCAGGATTGAGCATATGGGGAAAGAAACAGAGAGTGCAGAAATAGGAAGAGGGAGTAATAAGAGCGAAAGGGCGAGGAGAAAAAATAACATAGTAGTTAAGGGTTTGACACTAGAGAGTGAAAAAGGGGAAGTGGAAATCAAAAATCTTCTGAGAGATATTGGAGTTCAGGTAAGGGTAGAAGGAGTTAAGAGAATAGGTGGGACGAAGGAAGGAAAAGAAGGAATGTTTATAGTAAAAGTAGGGAGTGAGGAGGAGAAAAAGAAAATGATGGAGAACAAAAAATTATTGAAAGGAAGAAGGGAAAGAATTGAAGAGGATTTCACATGGAGGGAGAGGAAAAGGAGACGGCAGATAGAGCAGAAGGCATGGGTAGAGAGGAAAAAGGGGCGCATGGTATGGATAGGGAGAGACAGATTATGGACAAATGGGGAGGAATGGTTCTGGGACGAGGAATTAGAAGAAATAAGGGAAAAGGGAAAAAGAGTAGAGAAAGGTAGAAAAAAGGAAGATGCAAAAGAGGTTAGAGATCAAACAGAGGGGTTTCCAAAAAGCAAGGCGGAAGAAAAGTGAGAAGGATAGGTGAGGGAACGGAGGAGAAAAACGTGAAAATAGCTTTCTGGAATGTTTCAGGCTTGAAGAACAAGAATGAAGGTTTTTGGCGGGAGTTAGAAAAGTGGGATGTGATTATGATGAGTGAAACCTTGGTCGATTAGAAGGATTGGAAGGGGATGAAAAGGATGTTACCTAAAGGGTATGTGTGGACAATGCAAGAAGCAAGAAAGGAAAATGTTAAAGGTAGAGGGATGGGCGACAAGGTCTCTGGGATGAGAAAAGAATTGGCAGTAAAAGGGAGAACAGAGGAGGATAGGGAGGACAAGGATGGAACAATGGTAAGAAGGATTATAATGGGAAAAGTTAAAATAGCTGTGGTTTGTGTATATAGAAGAAGAGGGGAAGAGGAAGGTTAGAGAGTAATAAGGAGGTGGATAGAGGAAAAGGAGGAAGAGTTGGTTTTGATAGGAGGTGACTTGAATGCATGGACTGGCGAACAAGGGGGAGGCATTTGGGATGCAGAAAAGGAGGCTTATAGAAGGAGCTCCAAACATAGCGAGACAGACCGGGTGGGGAGGAGGTTATTAAACGTAATAGGAGAAACAGGATGGTTTATATGCAATGGCAATATGTAAGGGAGAAACAGTAATAGACTACATCCTGGCGGAAGAAAGAATGAGGAATATGATAGGCAGTATGAATGTGAGGAATGAGATAAGGTCTGAGCACTTCCCGGTAATAGCTACACTTAAAGCTGGCGTCCGTAGGAGCGGCAGAGGGAGAAAGGAAAGAGGGGGAGAAAGGATCACGAAAATGGGAGTCTGGGGGGTAGATAAATTAAAAGAGTTTAAACAAAAAATGGAAAAGGAGAATGTTAGGTATGAAAAAGAGGAGGGAGCAGACTCGTTAATTGAAAGATTAAAAGGGTCGAATGAGAAGGTAAGGGATGAGATAGGTACAAAAGAAGAAAGAGAAGAGGGAAAGAGAGGCTGGTGGGACGAGGAATGCACGGCGAGTAAAGGCAGAATGAAAGAGTGTGTACAATAATGGAGAAAAGAGGAAATGGAGAAGGGGAATAGGGAAAGAGGAGGAAGGAAGGGCGTAAATGGAGGAATAGAAATGAGTGAGTGGACGGATTATTTCAAGCGTTTGTTGGGGGGAGAGGAAAATAGGATTATAGGGGAAAACAAAAGGATAGTCCAGGGAGACATGGAGGAAGGGAACGAAATAACAAGAGAAGAAGCGGAGGAGGCAATAGATAGACTAAAAAGAAACAACGCTACAGGAGAGGATGGCATGGAGAACGAAGTGAAGAAGTATGGAGGAGAAGGGGTCAGAGAGTCAGGTTGAAGAAAAAGAAAGTATCCCACACAATCAGACGGGATTTAGAAATGGGATGGGGACTATAGATAACATTTACGTACTCAACTACTTGGTTAACAGAAATTTAGGAAGAAAGAAAGGGAAATTAGTCGCATTGGTTGTAGATTTCAAAGCAGCTTTTGACTCAGTAATTAGAAAAGTGTTATGGCAGGCAATGAAAGAGAGGGGAATAGGCCAATTTTTTGTTGCTTCACCTTAATAAGGTTTCCCTTTCTCTCCTCACACACACACATTGGATAACAAAAACTAATATTACCATAATACAGTCTATGATAACAATATGCTTCATTTACTTCTTTGTGCTTTGGCAAGCAAAACAAAATCCTTTTTCATTTTAGATATTGATACTTCATTCCATATGCGTTCAAAGATAAAAGTTTTACTTGAAATCTTCACTTATGGCGTTTACTTCATTTCAAATGAAATCCAAAGCGCTAACTTATCCAAAATAGTTGCCTGTGTGTAATCCTTCCTATTGGTTAACTTTTTCTTAGTTGCGCGTGGCGTGGCATAGTGCGTTTACACTCTATCTCTGACTTTGAGCTCTTCTATGGTGAATCTGGTTATCCAGCATCACAAGGTCCCTACCGGAACAAACGGAAAGATTCGGAAAAACCGCGTCGGAAAGATTCAGAAAGGTTTCGGAAAGAGTTCGGAGAGTTCGGAAAGAGGTACCGTTCCGATCCTTTCCGAATCCTGTATGAACTTTCATTCCGTTTCTTTCCGAACGTCGAGCTGTCCCACGAGCCTTTCCGAGTCTTTCCGAATGTTCCACTCTCCGACTTCTTTCCGATCATTTCCGAATGTCCCGCTAATTAGCTCGTTCCTAATGTTTCCGATTTCTTTCTGAATGACTCCCCACTCTACTCTTTTCGAATGTTTCCCATTTCTTTCCAAATCAAATTTAAAAAAAATAGATATTCTCGTAGTAATAATTTATTTTTATCTTCAAAGAATTTTAAATTGCCGTAATCCTATCGATTCCTGTTGAATCCAGCAAAGACGATTCCTAAAAACTTAGAAATAGGGAAATTTCGTAACTCAGAAAGCCTTTTTGACTTTCGTACATTACGTACATTATTGCTGCACATTATAACATCTAAATATTCCAAATTTCGAATATTCAATTTGCCTAACTATAATTTGTAATTACTATAATAAGTCCTACTTTATAAAATTCCTTTTTTGTAAGGTAAAAATAATACACTGTGAAATATAAATTGCACTGAGCTGGACTGAATGATGAAAAGCCATAATGAGCGTCACTTTGATCGATTTCCATATTCACAATAAAAAACAAGTCTTACTGAAAAAAGTAACTGAGCACAATGACGTGTTTTACTGAAAACACTGGAAAACCCCATCGGAAATTAGGATTATCCGAAATTTTTGGTGATTTGAATCAAGAATCTTCGGAAAAGCTCTGACAGCATCTCGTCGTCTCTGCTTGTCTCCAGCGCCATTTTGATCTAAGATTGCCGCTTATTCACTGACTCACTCGCTCTCGCGCTCCCATTTGTGCAATCCATAAACCCAATCGATAGTAAGTATTCGATTGCACTAATAATAATCGACTAAACCAAAAGAATGGAATGTTATTATAAGTTTAAAAAAATGTCGTTAGTGAGCGTCAACCTCTGCCAATTGTAATGATTCTTGTAGATCTAACAAAAAGTATAGTCACATTCAATTGTCGGACCTTTATATCTTGCCTCGCGAGATCTCCAACATTTCTTTCATTACAATTAAACTGAATTTGAATAAAAATTTATTATTTTAAATGAAATATAGTACACCTCAAACTCTAAGGTCTCAATATATAGTTAAAATTTGTTCATAATGAAAACCGCGGCATTTTACCGGGAGCGGGTGCCATTCTAGAAAATAGCACCCTTGAGGACACGGAGCTACCCAAGGACGACCACCTACTGTATTTCCCCAGCAAGTGTCTTAGCATTTCGTTGACACACGGGGATGATTTTCAGGCTATTAACCAGTAAAAGCTTGGGACCTTCAAGAGCACCGATGATGAGGTCGACTAGCTGAACAGAATATTCTGGGTATAACCGTCGCAACTCCCTTACAAGGTCTTGACACCTCTCTTTCATTTCTTTCTCCTTGGCTCTGCCATTTTTGTCAGCTGGTGCCGAAAATTCGATAACGAACATGGTTCGTTTCTCGAAGTCAAGAAGAACTATGTCAGGCCTCGAGTGCGCGACAGAAACAATTGTCGAGAATATGAAGTTCCAGTACATTCGGAGCGTTTGGCCAAGCGATATCAGGGCTAATGCCGTGAGTGTGACAGAGATGGTAATAAAGCACGCTTAGTACCGCATTGTGCATTTGGATGTATGTCGTTCCCGCGTGAGTTGGGCAACCAGACAGTGTGTGGCCTAGGTGCTCTCAGAGTGAATGAACCGCTCTGTAGCTATCATCGGGAATGTATTGGCTCAAAATGATGCGAGGGTATGCTAAAGTAGAAAATACATTGTCTTGACACGCTAGACACCGTCTTGACACGCTAAAATGAAACCATCCGTGCCCTATTTTAATCCGGGTGATTTGAGAAAAGCAAACGTTAGCTCAAACCACATCGGCTGATCCGGGATGTAAAGTCGCGGAACGGATAACTTGAGGTCAAGCATTTGTTCGTATGCATAACTTTTCGTAACCCGATGTCGAGGGATCTGAGCTCGTCCTTCGTTCATGAAACCAGTCAAAATGAATAGAGTAGTACCGGGACGGCAAGCATGTTCGTTGCACATAGTTTGTCCCTCGCCTACAGTTCCGAAGACAAAATCTGTCAGATAAGATATTGGTATCTGCATCGGAGAGCATCATTTATAGATGTTACGCCCTGAATGCGGCTCTGTGGCACGCTCAACTAAGTATAGGTCTGTCCAGCATAAACTCTCCAGTTTAGCACTTTTGTCGACAAGCTCAGGGCCCTCGGAGATGCCAGTACGTTGTCCTCGCTTCAAAGTAACCTTGGCGTTTTTTTCTAACCTAAAGTCCATTCCAATTTCCCGAGTGTATTTCTGGACAATCTTCAGAGCTACATTGAGTTAGTCTGCATGTCTAACATGGACCTTGAGATCATCCATGTGAAATACATGAGTGACCTTATGCTTTCGATATCCAGGTTTGCCGCTATCCTACAGACAGATGATAAGTCTATGGGAGACTAAATCGAAATATTTGCGGTAGTCAACCCAGGCCATCGAAAGGCAGCGCTGGTAGGATGCTGCATCTTTGTAGGCGCATCTATTGATGAGTAGGTTCTCCCGACATCCTGCTTTGCCTTTCTTTGAGCCGCGTTATTCGTACATCTCTCGCCACACAAATCCGATTGTCCGAACATTCCTATCATTTAGGATAGCTGTAAAGATCTTATATGGCGTATTCAGACAAGTTATTTGCCTGTAATTCTAAGGGTCAGACAAGCTGCCCTTCTTCGGGAAGAGCACTGTTAGTCCTTCCACCAACCACTCTGGAATGGGCTACTTCATAGCTCCTTGAAGCTATTTATGTTTACTGTGTCCTTATTCAGTGGATGCTGGACATCACAGACTTCTCTTCAAAATGCCTTGACCTCTACTTGTTTGGGCGAGTGGTTGACAGTAACTGGAGGGTCTCGGAAGAGTCGTGATGGGTCAGCGAAAAACCGTTTATTTTCTCTAACCCACCTCTCTATCCCTCATCGACCTAGACTTCTTCTATCGTCAGATAGTACCCATATTTTGTCAGCAATGTGCTGCCTGATGATCAGCAGCTTTGACTTGTTGAGTGTGTGATGACGGATCCGTACTTCGCGCATGAACTAACGGACCCTGGCAGTGAACATCCTTCCAGATGTTATGTTGTCAATCACACAGTGAATGCGGGACGCGTACTGTCTTACTCAGCCTATCTTTGTGCTGAGTTCATGCATGCATCTTTTGGTCTTCTGATCAGCCGCTATTATTGTTTTGCAGTTCAAAGCCGACAAAGTTCCCGCTGCATCATATACACTAAAATTGGTGGTCCAAAGATCGGACTCTGCGAAAAAATCTCACAGAGGCACTGGTTGAGATACCACTGCCTGGTACCATAGAGCTTTCGGCACTGTTGCTTACGCCTTGGCTTGGGGGTACATTCGGGATCATCCCCGGACCATTGTTCGCGACTGCTTACTGAGGTTCTAACCATATTCAGCAGTCACCCTCGGTACAGGGACCCTCTATCCGCAACCCGAGCCTGGTCAAAGGCTTTCCATCTCGACTCATAAACAAACTGTACAAAACCGAAGGTTTAATAATTATATATAATTTAAAACAAAGGGTTAAACAACCACCGCAGGGTTCCGCTGAGAGCAACTGCCATCTAAAAATGACACCGGCTCCCAGTAGAACCGCGGTAAATCACACTTATGGCCACATCTCACAACCGTGAGATGGGTGGTCACAGGGCACGATGAAATCACAACGACAGGCACAACGACGATGCGGTTCAAAACGATCGAACGCGCCGAGCACCCGATAATGGGTCAACAAACAGTGCCAATCACCTTAGAGTTCGGGGTGCTCAAAATAACTTAGATAAAAACACGACGACGAAACGCTCACATTGAGTGGACGAATCAACACTCTTTGGTGCAGGAAACACCCAGAGCTTCAGCACGTTTCGCGTCAGTCATTGCGAAATCAACGTGCCTACCTCTCGAAAAATGGATATGTCCGCGGAGCGCTTCCCCAACCGCTGCTTGAACAAGCTGCAGACGAAGATGAGGAAGCAACAATAAGACCAACCGCGGAAAGCATGCACCTTCTGAGAGTTGATCGCGATTTCAGGACAAGGAGGAACATTAACATCCGGGTCATAGTGGTGGCACTCCCATCTATAATTTTGAAGACATTAGATCTTAGTGTCCGGGGGAACCGCTAGATGGCGCTGAGATTCAGTGCAATGCAATGCGCATGTGCAACCATAATATTTTCAAATATTTCGAAATCTCGAAATTAGACATTAGTCGAAGTGTCATATTGAATTTGTTCGTTGTGTTAAACCTGTTGTATACAATTTTCTACAAGTTCCATTGTGTATATTGTTATACGCACTGTGTAAACTATTTTCTGCTGTTGTGAGGAAATGTATTGATTGGTAAGTACTGAATTAAAAAAAAAGTACCATTTGCTTAATTTGAGGTTAAGTTGTTGTTTTCATTTTTCGAAGAAATAAAAGTCTTCTTTAAAGATTAAGAAGCTTTTTCTTCAAGCATAGTTTGCTGTTTATCTCTTGTTAGAGAAATAAAAACTATTATTTTAAGACATAACCTCAAATGTAAAACCAATTATTCCATCTGTTATTTCAAAATAAAAGTTAATGATTTTAGTATATTGAGATGAATTATAAGAGAATATAGTTGATTTAAGAAAGAAAATTTAACATATTAAACAAATTTCCTATTTATACGATTCCAAAGAAAAATATATTGATACGACTGTCAATACATACTTCAAAACTCTTTTAATTTTCAGTGCCTGGAATTCAGTTCAATTTTGAAGGCTGAGTTTGTGTTCCTTCTTTCTAAGGTTTCTTAATTTTACAAGCTGAAACTTTAAAAATCAAAACATTTTACATTGCAAACCTTCGCTAATTAAATTTTATGTCCTGCTTATTTTCAAATTTCTTCTGAAATTTTCCATCAATCAACGCTTTTCAGCGATTATGATTTTAAACAATACAATTTATTACCTTTTAATTTTCGTTTTAAATAAGAAAATTCGTCGTGCAAGTCCTTCATACTCAAATATTGTTAAATCTGAAATAGTGATGAAGTAAAAATCTGAAATAGTACTACTTACGATTTTAAAGTCTTTCAATTTCGTACGTTTCAATCTTAAATGTATTTTTTTTTTAATTTGTACAAAAGTTAACAAGTATTTCCCTTCATAATAATGTATTATATGCACAGTATTTTCAGTATTATTGTTGTTGTGAAAAAAATAATAAAATGTGATATGAAATTCATATTTCTACAATTAGAAACTATTACCGCTGCAGTGTAATAATTGATATATCTCCTTTGCATTACAACAAATCATAATTCTAGTATTTAAATGAATATTTTACGTATAAAAATTTCGTTTATATTTATAAATTTTTGATAATTTTGAAAGTTTAATTACACGAAATTGATCGAAATTCAATATTTACGAGAATTTGGGGAAGCAGAGTTTGGAAACAATTGTTGTCAGGGATTTGTAGATTCATGTATTTATAGTGTCCGGGAGAACCGCTAGATGGCGCTGATTTTGAACCTAAGTCTTCAAAATGATACACGGGAGTGGCAACACAATGATCCAGGTTCCTCCTAAGCCCCAAGATCAGACTGAAATGGATGCCTCCGTTCGTGAGGATATCTCGGAGGAGTTCGACCTCTCGACAATCAATTGTTCAGTTTATGGTGCGGCGAGAGATTTGGCTGATTCAGATCAAAGGCTAAAACCGACGATGGATCAAAAGACCAAAAGACGCTAACCTCAACTGAACAAGAAGATTAGATCGGCAAGACAGAATGCGTCCCATGTTCAATCTGTGATTGACTACATAACATCTGGTAGACCGTTCACGGAAAGGGTTCGAAAGTTCGTCCAAGAACTGAGGATCTACAATAACACACTGAAAAAGTCAAAGCTGCTGACAATCAAGCAGCATATTCCTGACAAAATACAGGTATCATCTGACGCAAGGAGGAGGATACAGAAGAGGGAGAGATGGAACAGGGAGAATCCAGTTTCTCGCTGACCCATCGCGTCTCTTCAGTGATCACCCTGTTTCTGTCAAAAATCCACCAAAGCCCAACGAGGTAAAGACTTTTTGGAGAAAGGTATACAAGATCCCGAAAAGACTCGAGTTGAAAGAAGATACTGATAATATCATCCGCTTCAAGGAGTTTTGCGACAACCTCATAACATCTGAGGAGGAATGTCCATCAATCACTGCCAAAGAGGTGAAAAAAGCAATTAGGGGCACGAAGAACTTTGCGGCTGCAGGACCAGATGGTATCAAGAACTTCTGATGGAAGAAGTTTACTTCTACACACCAACATTTGGCCCGCACATTCACCTCATATTTGAAGTCGAAACGCCCACTCCGCAGTACCTGGTGTTAGGACGCACTATACTCCTGCCCAAAAAAGGCGATTTCTCTAATCGAGAGAACTACAGGCCAATAACTTGTTTGAACACGCTGAATAAAATCTTTACAGCTATCCTGAACGACAGGATTGTTCAAAGAAATGATCCTGTGTGAAGAGTGATGTACGAACAAGATGGCTCGAAAAAAAGTGTAGCAGACTGCCGAGAGAACCTGCTAATTGACAGGTGCATCTGCCAAGACGCAGCAGGCCATCAGCGCCTCCTATCAATGGCCTAGATTGATTACCGGAAAGCTTTCGATTCAACCTCTCATAGACTTATCATCTGTCTGTTAGAAAGCTTGAAGGTTCATCCACACATAGTGAGATGCATAGAGATTAATACCCCTTCGGAAAACTAGATTTACTATCTCATTTGGAAATTATCGTGTGACAACGAACAACGTCACCATCCAGAGAGGCGTCTTTCAGGGCGACAGCATGAGCCCTCTGCTTTTTTGTATCACACTTCTGCCTCTATCTCTCGCACTACGCGATTCTCCTGGATACCTTTGCGGCGATACTAATCATCACAGCATAAAGTCACTTATGTATTTTATATGGATAACCTGAAGATCTATGCTTCTAATGCAATCAAACTTCAACTTGCTTTAAATATCGTCAAGGAATACACAGGAAAGATTGGTATGGATTTTGGATTGGAAAAGTGTGCCAACATTAATCTGAGGAAAGGAAAGATTACTGGCGTTCCCGAGCACCATGAGCTTGTGGATATATCCATACCTAGGCGTACTTCAAAGCCGCATTCAGGACGTAACACCTGTGAAGGAGTCTCTCCGAAGTAGATACAAGCATCTTCTTCGACAGATTTGGTCTTCAAATCTGTCGGCGTTGAACTAGGTATTTACGACTAACATGCTTGCCGTCCCGGTTCTACTCTACGCGTTTGGGGCGGTCCAATGGACGAAAAACGAGTTTAACCTTCAGATCATAAAACTAATAAATCTAAAAAAAGCAGCTCATAAAAAATATAAGGAAACACAAAAATTTTACGATTACGAATTGTTCGCTTCTCTAAGGTCACGTTGCAAATAAATGACTCATTGTATCGAAAATATACTGATAAAATAGAGGCAAAGATAGAAAATAATGCAAAAAACTTCTGGCGTTTTGAACATGATAAAAAAAAAGACAGGCATTTCAACTGGTATGTCATACGATGGAGTTGAAACCGATAATGGTACAGAGAGCACTATCCTCAATTCTGATGTTAAAATTCAGGCCAAGGGTCTCGGCCGCTTGCTCCGCGGCTTTGTAAAGGAACGCTCCTTCGCCAATCATCTCGTGGTTCCTGACCATCTTTAGGAGAGGATCTCTGGCATTCGCAACGATGTAAGCTGTACTTAGAACAATCCGGTTATGAAGACACTGGAGATTCAGAAGTCCGCGTCCGCCTTGACGGCGTGAAATATATAATCGCGGAACTGACGAATTGATATGCAAGCTTTTATGCATATGCATGATCTTACGTGTAATGACATCAAGGGCCTTAAGCTCGTTCTTCGTCCATTGAACTACCCCAAACGAGTAGAGTAGAACCGGGACGGCAAGCATGTTAGTCGCAGATACCTTGTTCAACGCCGACAGATTGGAAGACCAAATCTGTCGAAGAAGATGCTTGTATCTGCTTCGGAGAGATTCCTTCACTGATGTTACGTCCTGAATGCGGTTTTGAGGCACGCCCAGGTATGTATAGGTCTCTACAGTATTAAGATGTCTAATAACACTTATATCCACACGCTCAGGGTCCTTGGGAACGCCAGTAATCTTTCCTTTCTTCAGATGAATTTTGGCACACTTGTCCAAGGCAAAGTCCATCCGAATCTCTCCTGTGTAGTTCTTGACAATATTTATAGCAGTTTGAAGTATGCTTTTACCAGAGGCATAGATCTTCAGGTCATCCATATAAAATACATGAGTGACCTTATGCTCGCGCTGATTAGTGTCGCCACAGAGGTATCCAGGAGAATTTCGTAGTGCGAGAGATAGAGGCAGAAGTGTGATGCAAAAAAGCAAAGGGCTCATGGTATCACCTTGAAAGACGCCCCTCTGGAAGGTGACGTTGTTCATTGTCACACGATAATTTCTAGATGAGATAGTAAATCTAGTTTTCCAACGAGGCATCAATCTCTCTAATGGTCTCACTATGTGTGGATGTACCTTCAAGCTTTCCAACAGACAGATGATAAGTCTATGAGAGGCTGAATCGAAAACTTTCCGGTAGTCGATCCAGGCCATTGACAGGACGCGCTGATGGGCTGCAGCGTCTTTACAGACACACCTGTCAATTAGCAGATTCTCTCGAGAGCCTGCTACACCTTTTTTCGAGGCACGTTGTTCGTACATCTCTCGCCATACAGGCTCAATTCGTCGAACAATCCTGTTGTTGAGGACAGCTGTAAAGATCTTATACAGCGTGTTCAAACAAGTTATTGGCCTGTAATTCTCTGGGTTGGACAAGTTGCCTTTTTTTGGCAGGAGTATACTGCGTCCTAACACCAGCCACTGCGGAATGGGCGTCTCCGACTTTAAATATGAGGTGAATATGCGGGCCAAATGTTGGTCTGTAAAAGTAAACTTCTTCCACCAAAAGTTCTTGATACAATCTGGTCCATCAGCGGAAAAATTTTTCGTGCCTCCAAGTGCTTTTTTCACCTCTTCGGCAGTGATTGATGGACATTCCTCCTCAGATTTTATGAGGTTGTCGCAAAACTCCTTGAAGCGGATGATATTGTCAGTATCTTCTTTCAACTCTAGTGTTTTCGGGATCTTGTACACCTCTCTCCAAAAAGTCTCTACCTCCTTGGGCTTGGGTGGGTTTTTTACAGAAACAGGTAGATCGCTGAAGAGGCGCGATGGGTCAGCGAGAAACTGTTGATTCTCCCTGATCCATCTCTCCCTCTTCTGTATTCTCCTCCTTGCGTCAGATAACAGCCGTATATTGTCAACAATATGCTGCTTGATTGTCAGCAGGTTTGACTGGTTTAGTGTGTGATTCAAGATCCTTAGTTCTTGTGCGAACTTTCGAACCCTTTCCGTAAACGGTCTACCAGATGTTCTGTAGTCAATCACACATTGAACACGGGACGCATTCTGTCTTGCCCATCCAATCTTCTTGTTCAGTTGATGCAAGCGTTTTTTGGTCTTTTGATCCATCGTCGGTTTCAGCCTTCGATTTGAATCAGCCAAACCTCTCGCAGCACCATAAACTGAGCAATTGATGGTCCAGAAGTCGGACTCTTGCGAGATATCTCCACGAAGGATGGCATCCATTTCAACCAGATCTTGGAGCTTAGGAGGAACTTGCATGTTAATGTTCCTTCTTGTAATGAAATTGCGATCATCTCTCAGAAGGTGCCTGCTTTCTGCGGTTGGTCTCAATGTCGCTTCCTCATCTTCGTCTGCAGCTTCATGAAGCAGCGGTTGGGGAAGCGCTCCTCGTACATATCCATTTTTCCGGAGGTTGACGGCTTGATTTCGCAAAGACTGATGCGAAACGTGCTGAAGCTCTGGGTGTTTCTGGCACCACAGAGTGTGCATACGCGCCATAAAGCCTCGGTGAACCGGGATAATGCTGGCATCGTAGCAGTCTAACAAGTCATCCTTGAGTTGATCCGTCCACTGAATGTGGGCGTTTCGCCGGTTCGTCGTCGTGTTTCCATTTAAATTATTTTCAGCACCCCGAACTCTAGGCTGATCGGCATTGTTTGCCGATCCCTTGTCGGGTGCTCTGCGCGTTCGATTGTCTTGAACCGCATCTACAACATTTTGGTGGTTTCATTGTTGTTCCCATGAGCAGCTAGGGAAAGGGTTAGTCCATCCTTGTAGAGCCCCGCGTGCAAGGATAAGGCCGATACTCTGAGAGGTCGCCCGGTATCCCAGAGTCACCGTTTGAGACACCTAACCCAGGTGCCATTCAGCTTTCGGCACGGTTGTTACGCCTTCGCTTAGGAGTTATTCCTTCGGGACCATCCCTGGACAATTTTCCGCGACTGCTTATTAATTATTGTAATCATATTCAGCAGAAACCCTTGGTACAGGGACCCTCTATCCGCATTCCGAGGACGCGTTCGGTGGCTTTGTCATAGGCCCTTCGGATCTATTCCAAA
>CAKNYM010047124.1:139287-166281 GCA_932195095.1 Andricus curvator | reverse complement strand
TTTTCCTCTTAATAAGAGATTTCTCTAAGCGAGATCTTTGTTCCGAATAACGAGGACAGGCCCACAACACGTGATTAATGTCCTCGTCGACATCAATACAATAAAGGCACTCGCTGAAATCTGTAATGTTCTTCCTAAATAAACTGAAGGGTAATGAATAATGATTTGATCTAATTCTGCCGATAGTTACTATGTCCCTTCTTTTAGCCTTGCAATTAATAAACAAAGGTTTTTTAGTTTCTAGAAAGTAATGATCAAAGTAGTGTTTTCCCGTGCTTTCACTTTTCTTCCTCCAAGTATGGTTCGAACGTTTAAAAGCACTATTATAAGCTAAATGGTATAGATCAGAATATGGAATTAGATAATGTAGTTGCACACCATCCTCTATTGCCCTTTGGCTAAACTATCAGCTATCTCGTTCCCGATAATTCCCTGATGGCCGGGAATCCAAGTTAGTTTAATATCCAAGTTTTCGTTTTTAGATAAATGCAGAAGGTTATATATTGTGTATATTAAATACGAGGCGGAACCCAGGACATTGAAACCTTGGCATGCCTCTAACACGCTCCTTGAGTCTGTAAATATTGTAGCTTTCTCTATAAGATTGTTTATTATATACTCTATGGTCTCGCAGATTGCCATAGCCTCTGCGGTGAAAATGGAAGCCTCTGGTGTAATTTGGTAACTTATTTGTAAATTATATTGTGAAGAAAACACAGATAGACCAACCGGTTCGTCCTCAAATTTAGATCCATCAGTATAGAAGAAGATTCTGTCATCCATGGTTTTGGAAAACAGCCGCTGGAAGTCATCGTTTGGAGATCTACTATTCTGTATGATTCTGCCTGTTTGTATATCTATGAACGGTCGTGAGAACTGTATATTGTAATCAAATAAGAAATTTAAAGGGGTTGGTGAGCGATAAGTAAGAGATTGATAGTCTTTTAATTGTGGATTATGTTTGTAAGTAACATTCGACAGAAGAAGAAGGAAACCTTTTTCCATATTAATTGGGAGAAAATTTTCTGCAACGTAAGAAAATAGGTTTTTCAGTAGATCGTGTACTGGATGTCCAACAACAAGGAAACAATCTAAGAAGGAATCTGTCCGTTATTAGTCGAAATCTGTTAAAGATTGAGAATTCTTTTAGTTCGGCTTGCATAACGTTAATAGGCGAAGAAATGCGGTAACCCAGGATAATCCTCAAGAATTTACTATGTAAAATATTTAATTTTTTATACCATCCATCATCGTAAATAGACAGAGCGTGACAGCCGTATTCTAAAGCGCTACGTGCGAGCGAAACAAAGAGAATGCGTAAGGTTTTAGGGCCGAAACCCCACCAAGTACCTCTTAAAAATTTTAAAATATTGAGGACTTTATTACCTCTATCTAACAAACGATTGTATTGAGCTTCCCACGAAAGGTTGCTGTTAAACCTGATTCCCAAAAATAAAGCCTCTGGCCTAGGAAGAATTTGATAGTTGTCCAGAACTAAGCACGTGTTATCCGGAATTATTTTTGAATTAGAAAAAATTATAAATTGGGATTTCGTTGGTGAGATTGAGAGACCCCTGTTCCTTAGATGGTTACTTAAGCGATTTAGACTGTATTGCAGAACCTCAATGCATTCTCATAAGGAGTTTGCAGTGACGTATAATGCAATATCGTCCGCGTATTCTAGAATTTTTCATAAACTATAACCGGATAGACGCGACTTTTAGGAGAGAGGGAAGACTCACGAAATGTTCTCTCTCCACTTACCACTACATCCTCACGAGGAAAGAGATAGGTCGTAGACGCAGTTCACGGACGCGTATAGATGAGACGCGGAGATGTAGTAGTGAGTGGTGGGAGGTGTTTCAGGGGATCTCGAGCTCTCGAGAAAAAGCCTGATTTCTGGGGTACCTAACAAAACTCAATTATTACCAATAATAACGCTCGAAATTTTTTTTCGGTGGTTTCATTACAAAGAGAAACTCAAAAACTATCGAAAGGTGTAAAGACCCCTCCTGAAAATTGTTTCTGGCTACGGCCTGGACCACCAACTCCAGTTGCCGCTTCAAAATAAAAAAAAATGATTCAACCACTTAACCTATTTCACCTTAAACCACCCCGTAGGGAAAACAATCGACAAAAAAAATCACTAATTAATTAGTCACTGAAATTACTAAAGAATTGGTTAATATTTTCATAAATTCACTTCTGAAAAAATAAACTTGCTATTTTTGTACTGTTCCATTTGAGGAAAGTCCATGAATTACGTAAGGATGATTTTTGATTTTTCAGACACCCTTCCCCCATATTGAAAGGTATCATAAGATTTACGTGACCTCCCCAACTAACCTTCTTACAAAAGATTTGAAAAGAATTTAACAGATTTCAAAGGATTTATGGTATTTCAAAGGGCTACAATGTATTTGAAATAATTACACAATTTTTTCGGAATTTAATGAAGTTTTCAAAGCCTTTTAGGAATTCCAAAGGCTTTATGGTATTACAAAATATTTTAAGGGATTTCAAGATATTTTAATTGGATTTTGAAAATTGAAAGGGATTTTAAGAAATTTCATCAGATTTCAAAATAATTGAAAATATTTCAAGGGGTTTCAGGAAATTCGGAAAGTTTCCTACGTATTTAAAAGATTGCATTGAATTTGAAAGGTATTCCAAAGACTGCAACGGACTTCAAGGAATTTTGTGGGATTTTAAAGATTTCAAACATTTTCGAAAGATTTGACGAATCTCAAAGAATTGTAAAGTATTTCCACAGTTTTAAGGGATTTCAAGGGGGTTTCAGGTATCTCTGTAGTTTTAGAAGGATTTAAAAAGATTTGCAAAGATTTCAATGGATTTTGAAGGATATTAGGAGATACAAAAGTATTTTCAAGAATTTTGCAGTATGTCAGAGGATTTTAATTGTATTCCGAAGATTTGAAGAGATTTGAAGGAATCTCATAAGATTTCAGAAGATTTTACGTGTATTCAAAAGATTTCCAGTGATTTAAAAGGATTTCAACAGATTTCAAGGGAATTTCAGGTATTTAAAATGAGTACAAAATATTTTCAAAAATTACAAATTGTTTACGTATTCAATGAGATTTTCAACGTTCTTTTTAGAGATTTCAAAAGATTTCACAAGATTTCAAGGGATTACAAAAGTTTAAGCGTATTACAAGAGATTTGAAAGAATTTCAAAAAATACGAATTGTTTTCACAAATTTGTAAGGATTTCAGGGGATTTCAATTGGATTTCGAAAATCTTAAAGAATTTTGCGAAGTTTCATAAGATTTCAAACGATTTGAGATTTCAAGAGATTTCAAGAGATTCGGAATATTATGAGATTTTAGGGAATTTCGAAGAATTTTAAGGGATTTTCTCATAATTTAAAACATAAATAAAGAAAAAAGTCAACGACAACTTCCAGACACTAGTCTGGAAGGCTGCGTTGACTTTTGTCTTTATTTATGTGATTAATACATGCGCAGACGTTAAGTTTACGAAGGATTTAATATCTCATCCGTTTCTTCACCTTATATCATAATTTAAAAACTTTTAAGGGATTTAAAAAAATTTCGAAAGAATTGGCTGGATTTCAACGAATTTCTGAGGTTTCCAGGGATTCCGGGAGATTTCATGAAATATATACACCAGATTTTCAGAATTTTTAACACCTCAACTTTCTTCAAGAAAAAAGCCAAAATTTTTATAATTTATCGTAAAAAATACCATTGTGTCTTGACAGTATTTTTTAACATAATGAATTTTTAAACACGAAGTTTCGAAACGAATCAAATTATTCCTATTGTCAATTATTTTCTTCCACATACGTTTAAACCTTTACCAACCTGTTCACCCCTAACACTTTACCAAAAAATGGAAGGGTTTCTCTTTCCCATTGTCAGTAACAGAGACAGATATGCTTTATGTTAGCAAAATTATTTGCATACGTTTCCCAATTTATTCCTTCTAATAGCATTTCTACTGGTTATATTGTTCTTATACTTTGTTTAGCTTTTGTACGAATCCCGAATTTCCTTTTTGGAAAACTAACTAAAAAAAATGAAATTTCTGCTATCTTCTGCTACGCCGCCTACATGAGCTCGCGTAGCGAAATCAATAGTCATTTGTCATTTGAAAATCTTTTGCAAAAGCTGCATTGAGTGTAAGAAATTGTTAACCAGTGAAATATGCTCTAGTGCATATTATATCTACTATGTATAAATATTTAAATGTACCCATTTCTATTTCTATTTACAGAATTAATAAGTTCACAACCTGATCGTGCAGGAAACACTACTTTAACGGACTTATTTCCTAAATCCAACGGTATCCATTTTCCTGAAATCGAGGAATTACCATATATGAAAGTGTTAAATCCATCCCCAATTTCACAACACTCAATGGTCACCGGATGGTTGTACCTACTGCAACTTACTTGAAAAGGGGTCATGTCATCTTTGCATATATGGAGGGACATAATATTGAATATCTAGGTCGGTTATTTAATCAACTGCTATTTGCCGTATTCGACACAATAAATAAACAGTGGAAGACTCTGACCTTTCCTGAAATAAAGAGATTGGGTGTCAGCCGTTATTTGAAACTTGTTCGCGCGCATGATGAGGCTCATGCTATTGTACACTACCCTTACCATAAATTAAACCCACCAGAACACCCAACAGCACACAACAGAGAAAGCGAAGCATCATACCATAGGGCAGAGAAACATGAAGATACTCAAATAGTACTTCACAAAATGGGTGCTAGAAGCCTTGAAGATGGCGCTGAAACAGTCAAGGAACTATACGATCATACATATAATCAAGCATACCGACCTCATTCAAGAGGACCATCAGGAGGACGCTGACGTGTACTGTTAATTATTTTAAACCGGCATCTGCGGTCTAGTGGTTAGCGCGCTTGCCCCTAAACCTCACCGCCGGCAGGACGCGGGTTCGAGTCTCGGTGAATCCGTAAACTGGCTTTGCAAGAACTAATAATAAGGAGTACTATACACGGGCTTTACTGCGATTTTCCTTGTGTACTACAGAAAAATTCAAATTAAGTAAACAACAAAAAATATTGTAGGTGAATACTAGTACGGATATTTTGAAAGACGGGCGCAGCCGCTAGTGTGTAGAATGAGTAGAGTCTTTCCTTGGGTGGAATATAAAGTCAGAAATGTGCAATCAAGTGAATTTGTTCATAAAAATAAAAATTGATTCACATATCGAAAGTGCAGCAAATTAATGTCAGTTTTATTCATTAATGGAGAAAACTTATTCACACATTTTATAATATATTCAATATTCTAATAGGTTCATAAATTTCCTTCATTAACGGATAAAACTCACATTAATTTGCTCCATTTAATAATATTTAAGTTATTACATTGTATGGACGCTCTATTTTGATACACAGAAATTTTAAAACTACACTTAGTTAATATCTTAAATGAAATAACGATATACTTAATTTCTTGTTTAGAATGCTTCCTTAAATAACAGGAATTTATAATAATAAAAATAATTTTAGCATAGCTGGAACATTTGAATGATTTTTTTATTTACATGAAGTAATCCAAAGGGCATTTTAAAGAGAACTTCAGAAATAAAATCTATCGACTGTCAAGTTGTCTACAGTACAGCTACCAGAGAATCCTCAAAAGGAAGAGCAAAGGGGGGTCTACTCATCATCAACAACCCAAACAAATATAAAATGGAAACGATATGTGCGGCAGAGGATTACATTTTTGTTAAACTTGAAGGTAATAGTTGTAATATAGTTATTGGATCAATATACTCTAGCCCTAATTCTAATTTTGAAAATTTTCTGTTCAAGATAAACGAAATAACCTTTGATCTGTCATTGAAATATCCGGAATACTCGATAATTCTGGGAGGGGATTTCAACGGTAAAATTGGAGAAATGAATCAATTAGAGGAGGAAACTCTCTGTAACAATTTAAATTTGTATGACGTAAGAACAAGTCTGGTCGCTGATAAAGACAAGAGGGGAAAACAGATGGTAGAAAGCTTTGAAAAAAATGGCTTCTTTGTCCTGAATGTTAGAACTAAAAGCGACTGCCCAGCTCAATGTACATTCCTAAGAGAAAAAAGTTCTTCAATTACAGATTTTGTCTGGTCTAATAGTGTAGGAATTCAGTCAGTCGAGGATTTCCAAGTGCTGAGAGTTCCAACTCGATCCGATCATTTTCCTATAGCTTTGACGTTACTACATCACTCGACTATAAATTACGCAAACTATTCGAGCACCCCCTTTTTAAAGTGGAATAATGACTTTGCTGATAAATTTAAAGAAATTACCCAGTACCCTCCAAATATTAACTCTGCAATGTTGTCGATAGATGACCTTTCAAACAATTTAATTAATGATATTAAAGAGACAGCGACAGAACTTAACATGACTGTAAAACCGTCTAGAAAACTGAGTCGTTCGAAGCCATGGTTTGATACACAATGCAGAAAAAGTAAAAGAAAGCTGAAACACGTACTTAAAAAATGCGAGGAATAAAAATTCAATCCTGATGTTGTGTCGATTTATACGAACTGTAAAAAAGCATATACAAAATTATTAGATTCCAAGAAGGAAGATTATACAAATTCCTTATTAGATTCTCTCGCGCATGCATTCGAAAATTGTTTTCACTTTTGCTTTAGCAATCTAAGATATATTATTATTTTGTTCAAATGTTTAATCTTTTTGGGGCGCCTTAAAGTTATTGCCATTTTTATTGATCTATTCCACTTTTCAGTTGGGTTTGCTTGTGCATGATATTTAGGAGTTTTTGGATGTCTAATACCAAATGTTTTAGATAAATTAATGATTGATTTGCTTACTCATTCCTTTTCGTTATCTGCAAATAAAATTCTAGGAGTTCCCCATTTCGAAATTATCCATTTGTGAAATTCTTTTTTAATTTTTGATGCTAATTTATTTTCAGCAGCTATGATTTCTGCTCATTTATTGAACATATCTGCAAATACCAAAATTTATTGGTTTGTCGACTTTGACATTGAAAAGGGACTACCCATATCTGATGCTACAATTGTCCATGGTTCTTCAGTTATTCTTCTCCCAATAAATCTATCCGATTATTTAGTTTTGGTTTTATTCTTTGACAAATATCAAATTCCTTTAGATATTGCAATGTCTCCTGCTTGTTTATTGTCGTGATTCTCAATTAAAACCTGTTATCGTGTTCTCGTAATTCTTTTGGTATTGTCAATTTCCACGGGTTGCTGTCTAAAGCTAAACTTAGTTTTACGGGGTCGAGTCTATAGAAATATAATTGATTGTCGCGTATTCTCCAATTGTTATTTTACTCAGGTTTGTTTTTAACATGTATGATTTCTAATTTATACCAGTCATGTTAAGTTTCTTCGAAACACTACTCGTTTGTTTCTACTACGCTTGCTAAAATACTTGTACCTTTTATGACACTTTCATTTGACCTTGATAATGCATCTGGGACCTGATTCAAACTTGCTTTTCTATAAACAATTTCCTAATCGTATTATAATAATTCCAAGGCCCTTCTTGCTAATTTAACAGTTGGATTTTTAAAGTTATGAATCTATTTTTAGGGCAATAATTATCAGTAATAGCCTTGAAAGGATATCCTTATAAATATAGCCTATTCTTTCTAGTGCACAGACTACGGCTAAACACACTTTTCCCGAAGCTGAGCATTTTTTTCTGCTCCGTTCAAACCTCTACTTGAAAAAGCTATTACATAATTTTCACCGTTTATTATTTTTGGTAATACTGCCCCTGATCCTGTACAACTAGCACCGGTTTTAAGTTGAAATTGACTTCTAAAGTCAGGGAATGCTAAAATCGGTGCTGTCGCAAATAAATTTTTAATTGTCATGAACGCCTGCTCATGTTTGTCAGTCCATTCCCACATTACTTCTTTTTTTAACCATTTCTGCAGCGGTTTGTTAATCTCTGCAAATTTCATGCCTATTCCATGATGCCATTCCTATTAATATTTGTATCTGCTTGACTGTATGTGGTCTTGGAAAATATAATATAGGTTCAATATTATCTTCGTCTAGATCTAATCCTTTTGATTGCATCATAAAATCTAAGTATTCAACTTTTGCACATCTGAATTCGCATTTATCCGGACTGACAGTTAAATCTGCATTTTCAAATTGACCGATAACAGATTCTAAACATTTTAAATGCTCATAAAATGTTTTTTTTTTAACTATTATTCTGTCATCAAGGTAGCAAAATACATTCCATTTCATTGTAGGTGTTATTAATTAATCCATCAAGCGCTGGAATGTAGCATGTGCATTTTTTAAGCCAAGAGGCATTCGCGTATACTGATACATACCTTTGCCTGATGTTTGTTAATATATATCTTTATGATTATTCATCGTATTTAATGATTTCATATAGGCCCACGATTTTCGGCACATGCGCAGTTGAAAATGTGAGTAGCCATCTATCGGATATTAACGAACTAAAAAGGAACCCCCAGAAAAAGTTATATTAGAGTCTCAGTTCTAAATGATACCAAATTTTACTGAAGCCACAGAACCCTCAGTTTTTTCTGTGCATCAGCAGAAGTTCCTGGTTCAAATGAGAAAACAATAATGATTATTTGCACACTTAACCTGAAACTTACGAGGTACTAGACTGAAACATGCAAGATGTTTAGGTCATTGGCCGAGAGCAAGAAAACACCATAACTCTATCGGGCGCATGATGAAGCTTATAGTAAATTTCGTATGTAACAATCAGTGATTGTTCATCAGTAAATATTTCGCCCGCTAGAAGCAGCACCTCCTGGACGTTTAAAATAGCGCCAGCTGTTTGAATATAAATTTCTGATGATTTTAGGATTATACGGATTTAATAAATTAATAATTAAATAAATCAAGTTGAAAGGGTTTATAAATTGAATGTATAGAGAGAGACTTGGTATTGTAGAAAAGAAAGTGTTCTAGAAAGAATGATGTTGTTTCAGGTTTTATTTTAAGCTTAGTTTAAAATGCGGGAACGAGAACGGAGAGAGCATGTTTCGAATGAATCTCAAAAGGAAATTTACTCAAAAGGGTTAGTTAGGATTTTGAAAAGAAACTTCGAGATTTTGTCTAGTGTAGTCAAATAAATAAAGAGAGCATTGTTTTATTAACCAGTTTGAACTAGAACTTTAGTGGATTTTTAGTAGTACAACAGTTATCAAAACTAATGGAAGTTTTACTACCATAAATTATTTGACGTTTTTGATAGTGAAGTATGAAATGAGATTTTAGCCTAAATCACCAGAAACGTGCTTAATGGGACTTTTTCAGGAAGCTAACTAGACCACGAGTTGGCGTAAGGGTTAGATCATGCTTTGCCTATGATGGGGTAAAATTTAGGGTTATGATTGGCTGGAAGAATGATTGAGGCTGAGAGTAGAATTGCGGTGGTGATCCGCTGATCGCTGCGTGATCCGGGACCCCGCGAGCAGCATCGATTTCCGAGATTAGATTCTGACTGACTCGTGACGCGAAAACTTTGACTCCGATCTCAAATCAACGGCCAGAATATACTTCAGTATTAATTCAGAACTCTTTGTGTTTCATTGAGTATATTCTTTCTCAATTTAATAATTAGTACTTTTTCATCTCCAAAAAACCTTCGAGGTTACAAAGGTCTGCGTTGCATATGTTCTAATATCCACACTGACCTTTCACTACATCTAATTAGCTGTACTAGAGTTAAAAATTAAATATGTCAACCCCAAACATCTATACACAGTAAGAAGAAAACCTTGAAATTTAATTGAACTTACTTTCCGGATGGCCTTAAATTCCTTAGGTAACTTAATGTACGATATTGAGGTGGACATCAAGTCAGTCTGTCTTGGCGGATAGTGATTTAAGATCGGAAACGAATGTAAAACCGCATGACTGATCAAAATTATTCATAGTAAGTATTGGATACCAAAAAGTAGGTTAGAACTCATAAAATTGTTTTTCTATATCAAAGAAATAATTCGTTTCATTCTTGTTTGATTCAAACAAACATTTTTCTCAGTGTGGAATTTAAAAGTGCACATATGAACGTTTACATTGGCGCATGTTTAAAGTTGCTCCATGCAAAGACGTACCCTTCCTTCTTATAACACACACATTCCGGATTCCATCCAGAACAAATTCATATTAAATTCATACTCATTTCGGATAAATACAGATAGAGTTTGAAAATAATAGCAATAGGGTTAAAATGCGGATTGAATACAACGAATTTTCATTTTCGGAAAGCCGAAAACTGTTTTCAAAATAATTATAGATGTATTTCGTTTGTATATTTACCTATAGAATTAAGTGTACCCCTCCAAAATAAGAGCAAGGTGTGAATGATGGTCATCTTCTTTAATTGGAGGACAAACTGGAGTTGACAGTATAAGTAATAAGTACTCTGTTCTTTCATTAGAGTAAATATTGCCTCAAGTCTATTCTTTTGACATTATCCTAAGAGATAATTTTTAGAGATTGATGTCGTATCAGATTCTATTTATATTTCATTAGTTAGTTTTAAGTAAAAAAGAATTTACTAAGTTCGTTAAAGCTCACATCACACTTTATATAACGAGACCGATCGCGCGCGTGTTTTCGTCATTTGAAATATTTTGTAATTATCTTTGAAATTGTTTTGCAGTTCGAACTAATTTGAATTAATCCGAAACTATCCGAAGCAAGTTTTCAATCCTCTTCAACCCTTCTCAATCTGTGTTTTAACCCAAAATTAAATCCCAATCTGAATACATCTCTCAACCCCAAATTCAATCCGAATGGATCCGAGGCTCACTCATCAATCCTTCTTCATTCATGTATTAGTACCAACTTCAATCCGAACTCATACCGAATCCATTCTTCAATCAGTGCCTCCAATCCTTTTTAATATGTGGGACTTCTTGAATTCAACCGGAATGAATCCGATTGAATCTGACATCAGTCCGAATGGATAAGTGTGAATCCGAAAGCAATGCGAATGAATCACACACCAATCGGGAACAAACTTTCACTCCTCAATCCGATGCTCAATCGGAATAAAATCAAGGCTAAACCACTTTCCAATCCTTTTCGATCCGATCGCCCAATCCTATGAATCCGGGCTCATCCAAAAAGTATTTTCAATCATTCTCAATTATTTTCAATGCGAATGAATCTATCCCCTCCGAGAAAATATCTGAAATTTTGACAGTTATTCACGGAGGCCGAGGATCATCACCCTTTACAAAATCCCGATTTTTTTCCCGCACTTGCGTGTCTCATCTTTTTCGAGATAACACAAAATTTGTATTTTTGAAATATTTCTACTGGGCTAATTTGGGGTGCCCGAGGACCATCGCGGCCTGGAATACCCTGAAAATATAGTCAGAAAGGATCAATTTAAGTTTTAGTTGATAAAATTGTTCACAACAATCATAAATATGAAATTTTGATCAATTCTGTTGGGTAATTATCACAAATGATATAATTTCAACAATTATTAAAGAAAAAATCATTTTGTTTGGGTTTTGTAGCCGCGGGCAGAAACACTTATATTTTCGGTCGGGCGTCCGGCCATCCGTTCGTCGTACTTTTCCTTCAAGACTTCCTCACCCTTGAAACTCTCCCATCTCGCGGACCCACCTTATCCCACTGGAACCGACCTATCCCTTGAGGCCCCACGTATCCCCCGAGACCCCAAATATCCCTTGGGATCATCATTATCCCACGGGGCTAAGGGTTGTTATTTCTGCTGCTCCAGGATGCTACTATAGTCATTGCGAAGGGTTGTTATTGTCCATTTCTAGGTAACTGTATTAAAAAACGCTAATGGTTGATATTTTCCGTTGCTATAGGATGTTATAGACTGTTACTAAGAGTTGTTATTCTTTCGAGACACCCCGAATCTGAAAAAAGGGGTTTACTGTGGTTTCTCTGTCTGTCGTCGTCGTTGTTTTCGTTGTTGTCGTTGTCTGATAACTTTTGATAGACTATCGGATTAGGTTACGCTTTGGCACACGTTCTTAGGGACCAAACAGAAAGATCGGAGTTTGTTAACCAACATTTTCTGATCTACAAATTTGTTCATTATTCTCTTTTTTGATAGGACGCGTAGTTTTTGTTTTATTTGTAAAAAAACATTTCAAAAATAAAACAAATTAAATTTGTCGACAAACGACACAAGCTACGAAAAAAGTTGATTAAATTTTAATGGGTTCCACCATGGACATTTTAACTCTGATTAGCTAATCATATACCCTTTTCGTGGTAACTCTGATATTCTCTTGTAACGGCGATTCTGATTGGCCGCTACAAGAAGTACGTTTCAGTTTCTTGCGCGCGCATGGTACAAGCTGAAGGCATTAACCAAGTCATGTGACATCCAGCAGAAGTCTTTTCTGTCAAGAAGTGAAATAATTTTGCATGGATGTAATATATTAAAATAATGTTACAAATTTCGATCACTATTTCAGTTCAAAAACTAATAATTTAAATTATAAAGGCATTAAAAGTGATAAAATCGACCGGTTAAGTGAAACAGTGATTAACTCCCTTTAATCATACTTTAGAAGATGGCGAAACGCAAGGTACTGATTAAATTAGAATAATCAATGATTAACATCTTAATCAGCGTTAGTGAAATCGGCCGTAAATGTTTAAAATTTCATAGTTGAACCGCATTTAATTTAAAATTGTTATATTGAAAAGTGTTAAAAGCTATACAAAGAAAGGCCCTTGTAAAAATATAACCAGACGAACAGACCCGCTGACGGGCCTCAGCATTCAGGCGCTGATGTAACGCGCAGTCGCGATTTTCCCACCCACGCAATCTCTCGCGATGGGTGGTGTTCTTAAAAGGGGATGCTGAGCCCGAAAACGGCATTAGGGAGCTCGGGGGCGAGCTCACAGGATTTAGGGGATCTTGAGGCAGGCCAAGGAGTTTACTCTGGAAAGCGGGTCTCGATCACCCTTTCCTACTACCTATGCGAACAGGCTAGAGAATTTATTTTCGACACTGAGTACGAGGGTAGAAAGATCAAAAGGCCTGTCGTTCACTCACGAGATTAAGAAGAGTTAGTGCTACCTTCTGTACCATCTTCTAGAGTTTCTGTGAAAAAGTTACTGCTAAATAAATTTTCTAAGTCGAAATCTTCTTTTCGCCTCAGAATTATTTAGTGTGTTTGAAATTCAAGAGCAAACAGGATAGAGAATTAATTCTCGACCCCGAGTATGCCAAAATTAGATTTATTTTCTGAGATAGGACTCAGTATATTTTACGAGAATTAAAGACTTAGAAATCTAAGTTCACTTGCAAATGACAGCACGGAAGGAGTGGAAGAAGAAATTCAAGAAACTATCAATCAATCACCGTAGGTGAATGAAACTCGAAGTACTGCGATAACATTAGAGGCTATTGCAGATTTATTAAAAAATATGGAAGACAGAATTAGTACAAAAATTCTGGAAGAAAATGAGACCCGTGACCAGAGAGAAGCAGGAAGAGAAAAGCATCACATCGAGAAAGAATCAGCCACATCACTGTAAAAAAAAAGTATCATTTCAAGGCTAGTTTTCGGCATTGAAACAGTCCTCCAAAAATATAGTCTCGGGTGGCTCCATTCTAATGCCACTTTATTTTGATGCCGATAAACGACGTTTTAGTACAACTTTTTTGGATCAAAACAGGACTGAAGTGAGGATCAAATTTCAATGACGTAACGTAGCACATGGGAACGTCAAACGTCCGCGAGCTGTCACTGTATCTTTTTTCGTGTTGTTTTGACGGTTATATGGCTTTCGTCATGTAGAGTCGTGATTATCCTAAAAATGTAACAATAAAACGGTTTCTTTATGAAATTATTGTGAAAATGGCCCTGTGGAGTTTTCTACTGGTGTTTCTAAGTTTATTCATCACATTAATTATGCCAAAGTGTATCGATCCCGGGTGCGAATCAGGTTACAATAGTGAACTCAAAGAACCTGAATATGAAAAAGATAATATTTTCATCGTTCCGGAGGACCCAGCTATTAAAGCTTTATGGCAAAAAGACTTTCTCCACGAGAAAATCCTAAAAGGACCTAATGATACTATTTTGAGAATGGTAAGTGATTATGTAATTACCGTAAAACAGAAATGAAAATTTAAAGATAAAACAAAAGTAAATTCTTTTTTATTCAATAAACTGTATTTTTTAGGTATTTTCACTTACTACTCGTTTAAAAAAAGTAACATTAATTTAAGATTTTGGTCGCATGAATTGTTAAAGAAGGAAAATTGAGGTTAGTATCATACATTTTGTAGCCTTCTAATTTAATCCTGAAATTAACGCCACTTTTTTGTATCCTACTCAAAAAAGACATTGACTAGACTAACTTGGTACATATTTTTTATTCTGAAAATTACTAAAAATATGAATAAATTGTGTTTGTTGTTGCACTTGCTGGCGGGAAAACAAACCGAATTTTTTTGAGACGAGTAGTAAGTGAAAATACCTAATAATGCAGTTTATTGAATAAAAAAGAATTTTATTTTATTTTATTTGTAAATTTTGATTCCGATTTTACAGTAAATATATAATTATTTACCTTTAAAAAACTAGTGCCATCGGGTCCTTTTAGCATTTTCTCGTAGAGAATGTCTTCCTTTAAAAAATGTTTACTATAAACGAACTGGCCAGCTTTCACGGTAAATTTTTTCAGAATTAAAGCTTTTTGCCATAAAGCTTTAATAGCTGGGTCTATCGAAACGACGGAAAAATTAATTTTTTTCATATTGAGGATCTTCGGGTTCTCCGAGTTCACTTTTTTAACTTGATTTGCACCCCGCAGCGATACACATCGGCATAATTAATGCGATAAACATAAAAACAGTAGTAGAAAACTCCACCGGGCCATTTTCACAATCCTTGTTTAATGTATTACATTACAGGTCAAATTTGTCAAAAATTGAAAGAGGAACTGCGTGGATTGCAAATCCGCACTATTTTATTCTGCAAGCGACGAAAGTGTAGGTCAAATCCAAATTAATCATGCAGTGGCAAAATTAATCACTTTAGATGAAAATTACAATCTCCAGTAGGGTAAGGAGGGGCAGCGCCGACCAGTTAACAGTCAATGATTTTTTTAAAGTTAATAAGATGTGGAATTGATCCATTTTTTTCCCATTTCGAGTCCTACATTATTGTACATCATAATTCTATAAGTAACAATTATATGAATAAAACAATGATTTAATAATTGAATTATTTCTGACAAGCTGTATTTCGTCGGCTTTGCCCCACACCGGAGGGCAAAGCCAACCGCAGCTTTTTATGAAAATCAAAACATCTGAAGAGTGGAAAACATGATGTTCCGCGTCTGTGGTATTTTATGTATTGGAAAAATTACCTTTAAACATATTCAGCAAGAAGAATAAGTTATTTTTAATAAAAATAGTGATAGCTGTGATATAACCTCTTATTAGTTGACATTCAACTAGAGACGGAGTACCCGCAAAGGTTTCTACCGTGCCAGTACAGAACACCCGCTCTACCGACGGATTGAAAATAATAATATATAATAGAGTTTCTTGCATGTAGCCCAGAAGATAAGTGGCTGTTCTACATTACCGATGACTTATCGACCAAACTTATGATACGTTTATAACCTAAGCACGTGTAAACTATTATTTTGGTCGGGCTTGCCCCACTGGTGAGGCCTCAATTATTTACGATATTAAATACACTTTGGACTTGTATTACGTTCAATTATTATAATGACATAATGTGATATTGTTTTATCTGTCAAAATGTCAAATTTTCATACTGTAAGTATTGCCATTAACGTCGAAAACTTTACATTTCTGGCAGCGAATCTTCCATTCTTTCGTTGTCAAAACTCTTTTCTGCATAATTTTTCTTTTACAACGTCAATTTTCAAGATATCAGTAAGTAACGCTATCTCTATAATAAAACAGATTTATTTAATGCAAAGTAGAATGAAAATTGTTAAATAATAGCGATGTTATAAGCAAAGTTACCTTTGCCCCACCGGTCGGCGCTGCCCCTCCTTACCCTACCCGAATTTTAAACTGTTTGATTTTATAAAATCAATCGAAAACTCGTTTTCTCTGCATTGCAAGCAAAGTCATGTTTTTGACTTAGTCTTGAATGATTTTTCTAAACTCAAGTTTTGCTTTTCTTGTGCAGAACATGGGAAGGAAGTTTTGGCCTACACTTTTCACTTATATTTGCAGAATAGAATGCGCCAGTTTGCTAAAATTTCTTTAGCTGATTCCAAAAAAAAGCTAATATGCAGAAAAAGAAATTATCAAAATTAGCTGAAACCTAATTCTAATTCGTAATTTATTAAAGACTTCGAAAAATAAGTTGCCAAAGATGAAAATATTCGTTAATGGTCTTTCTTTGAGAGTGACTATACAAATTAGAGGTGTGCAGTCGTTTATTCGAATTTGTAATACAAATTTAGACACGCCTGGAAAGTTGTTTTTTTTTTCGAAATAGAACAAAATTTAAATGTACATCAAACAGGTTTGATTTCTTAAGCTATTAAAATTTCTAAATCAAAATAACTCCTTTTTTTTTGTAAAAAAATGACTCCAAACCTCAAGCTGAATATTTTAAATTCGATTTATTCGAATATTCGAACAAGTCGAATTTCGAAGATTCTACTTGAATTTTTGATACATTTTTACACAAAAAAAAGTTATTTTGATTTCAAAAATTGTAATAATTCAAGGAAATCAAGGCGGCTTGATGTACAGTTAAATTTTTTTCTATTTCGAAAAATCCAATGTTCCAAGCGTTCTTGAATTTGTATTAAAAATTCGAATAAACGACTGCACGGCTCTATTCAAAATTTTCAAATATTTTAGCTTGGTTAGAAAGTCTATTTGATTTTAAACATATATCATTTCGTTATTTGTGATACAAAATAATATTTTATGATGTATCATATTACTTTTTTGTAATATATAGATATAATAATTATATTTATTATGTGGGTTATTCTTCACGCGGAGGGCACTTGAAAAACAGACGATTTTTTCAGTGACCCCAAAAACATATAATAAACATGGTCTGACCCCCGGACTTAAAAAAAAATTTATGAGATTTTTGGAGGTTACTTCAGAACCCTGACGTGCTTGGGGTTTTCGGGCCTCGGATTCGTATTCAGCAACCCCAAAAACATACAGTAAACATGGTCTGACCTCCAGACCCGGAAAAATATTTTTTATGAGGTTTTTTGAGGTTATGTCAGAATCCTGACGTGCTGGGGTCTTTTTAACCTCGGATTCGGATTCTCTGTTCATTTGCTTCGAGCTTAATTAACAGAATAAGCATAATTTCCAAAAAACATTTATAAGGAATTAATGATAATCGTTTATAGGTTTAACTCAATTAAGTACATAGAAATAATCAACGAGATGTGAATCTAACTCGCAAGCACGTCGTGTGAACACGCCGGTATAAACCTAACCTAAATCTGTCAAATGAAATTCAGGATCTTCAGGATCGTAACAAGTCGTAATTAGGTATTTCAGGTTTGGGTGGGCGAAATCCAAGACTCCGAGATGTCTGCACACCGAGGGGCAAACAATAATACCAATTGCATGGGACAAAACTTTATTTTTTTATTTAGACAAAAATTATTTTTCCTTGTA
This sequence comes from Andricus curvator, assembly GCA_932195095.1. NCBI lineage: Eukaryota > Metazoa > Arthropoda > Insecta > Hymenoptera > Cynipidae > Andricus > Andricus curvator. The sequence continues at coordinate 148,595 of CAKNYM010047124.1, read as the reverse complement.
AGTTTTCATGATTGAAATAGCTTTTTAATAATAAAAATATTATATCTAAATTAGGTATTTCAGGGTAGGTGGGGGAAATCCAAGATGTCTGCAAGCCGAGGGCCAAACAATAGTACCAATTGCATAGTACGAAACTTTATTTTTTCAATAATTAAAAAAATAACTATTTTTTAATGTAAGTGTGTTTGCACATTATTTTTTATTTTCTAAAAACTATTCAATTAGATAAAAATAACGATAAAAAAATTTGTCATGATTTTATTATGTAATTAAATAGCTTTTTAAAACTAAAAAATAATATCCAAATACACTTATTGTGGAAAGCCATCCGGGTATCTCCAATTTCAGTCCTTAACCCTACTTTCCCGAGGAAGATGTGATTTAAACACCTAGACTACTAGGATTAACCATTGAAACAGTACGACCCTTGAACAGCCATCCGGGTATCTCCAATTTCAGCCCTTAACCCTAGGGTTAAGGGTTAAGTAGCTACTTCCTCGAGAAAGATGTGATTTAAGCACCTAGGCTACCAGGAAGGACCTTTGGAAGAACATCCACCTCATTACTTTTCAATCATTGTAATATGAATTTTTCATTACTGAATAATAATTAAAAACGACTTTACAAACTTTTGTAACTTTTACAATTAAAAAAATTAATTCTATGCATCATTTTCAATTTAAACGTTGTCTTATATTCAAATAAATAATTAATATTTATTATATTTATTAGTATGTAATAATTACATATTTATTCACCAGTTTCCTCTTTTTAAAATAATGCCATCTTTTTCCCCTTTTCTATTTTCTCTATCACATTTCAAAAGTAAAAGAAAATTTAAACAATGAAGAATTCTCATAAAAGCATGAAGTTGCAAGCAATTGAAACAATACACCCTATGCATTATTTTAGTTCTCTAGTACGTACCACTTTTCAATCTGAAGTTAGCAAAGTAAAATAGTACGAACGATGGCATCAAAACAAGACGATTTGGTATTATAACAGGACGCTAAAAAAGTGATGCTCAATTAAAATGGAACCATAGTTTTTACAGTGATGGAGGCAGAGGTGGACAGAATATCACAGAGAACACAGAATATGCTATAGGAATGGAAGCCTAGGACAGCGGAGCTCAACCTGCCACACAATCAACGACGCGTGTCAAGTAGTCCCAGAAGCATGGAGATGGAGGAGCCGCAACGGAGAACCCATATTGAATACGTCTTACCGGAGTTTAAAGGAGAGAAGAATGCGATTAGCTACATCAATCAAATGCGGCAGTACTGGGAGGCAGTACTACCTTCAGACAATGAAGCTCATTACCTCATAGAGAGATCATTGTCTGGACCAGCATTAAACTGGTGGCAAATTGTGAAACACGAAGTACGTGACTTCTTCACATTTGAAAGAAAGTTTCTTAAGCGGTACTGGGGAGAGCAAGTACAGCATGAAATAAGAAGAAAGATTGAATTTATTCAGAAAAAAAAAATGATCTCTCAGTAGCTCAATTGGTTAGAGCACCTGACCGGAAATCAGTTGATCTGGTGTTCGAATCCCGGTGGAGTGAAAAGAGAGAGATCCTTTTTTTCTGAATAAATTGAATTTAATAAATTTTAATTTATATCTCCATCTAGTCTGTGATGACGAAATAATTTTTATGTATTAGAGGATTTAACTTTGATCGATATTGTAGATTTCCATTATTCACAAATGTGTGATTGGATTTCTCAACGGATCGATAATTACCTTCTCCGATGATAATGCAGATTCGTACTTAAATAAGAAAGATTGAATTCGGCTGTGTCACACCCAATACTCATCAAGAACGGAATATGCTTTCGAATTGTATATTGATGCACCCGAAGAAACTGCGGGAGCAACAGAGAAGAGAAGAGGAGCCGAAGGAAGGCAAGAAAAGTGGGTATAGGAAAAGTGGAAACTATGGAAAATCATACGCAAAGAGATTAGTTGACACCTCCGAAAAAGTTACGCCAATACCAAGGGTAGGTAGCCTGAAGCCTCAGGACCAGGGCGGAGGAAGAGAAGTAAAGAGAGGAGATAAGGGCACTGAGCGGGAACATATCATCTCACATGCGGCAAGTCTCTCTGCGGCATGTCACAACTGCGGCATCTCTATCTAGCGGCTTCTCTCCCGCGCGGCATTTTTCACAGTAAAATTGACATTTTTGCCGCATCTCTCACCGCACCCCTGTGACTGGCCAAAGAAATAATGTTGGTCAAACCCCTACACCTTTTCCAACGTCTCGTGGGGGCGGGAAGGCACCCCTGTGACTAGCCACAGAAATAATATTGGTCCCCTTTCCACTGGTGAGAGATGCCGCTAGGTAGAGATGCCGTAGGTGTGACTTGCCGCAGAGAGACTTGACGCATGTGAGATGATATGGACCCCAACGCGATATGAATTTTCGACTAAGACTGATTTCTTAGAAGACACTGGAAGGGACGTCGCCACCCAAATACCGAAGGAAGGCATACGACTTCCACATACAAGCTCTATGAAGAAACATCAGAAAATCTTGATAGGAGTCCCAAGAAGATTGAAGAAGACCCGTAGGTAGACTCGACCAAATCAAGGGTACAACTGCATCCCCACGCAGACGGATAAAAATCCAAAGAATACTCGGAAACAAGGGACGAACACAGATGATGGTATCTTTCTGGTGAAATTTTTTTAAATTGTTTTAAAATCGTTTAAAATATTCTGTTAAAATTAATCTTTCATAGTGGAAAAAGTGTGTTACCTACAGAAACTCCGAAGCAAGAAGAAGAGAAGGAAGTATTGAAAAAGGATATTGATAAAGATACCTCATCTGAAATGGAGATCCAGGATGTATGCATGGAGATAGTACAGGACTATAAAAAAACTGTGTTAATTCCAGAGAAACCAAAACAGGAAGAAAAAAAGGAAGCACTAGAGACGAATATTGCAATGGAAATCTAGGAGATGTGTACGAAGATCGCACAGGACGCTATGGAAATCGTGGCAACTCCAGACGAGCATAAACACGAAGAACACAAGGAAGTTTTGACAGTGAAGGAAATCAATTGCCCTTAGTTCTCATACCGAGGCAGTAATCCTGTCAAGGTTGAGGGCTCACAGCAAGGGGCTGCCAACAGAAAGTCGGATAAGGCGTTAAGCATCGGACGACCATGGAGCACTCACCCTCTGGGATTGACGCCTCCCATTAAGGAAAATATACAAAGGAAGAAGAGACCCCTATTGAAAGGAAAGCAGAGCCGTCGAGAAAAAGTGTACGCTGACATAATGAAAAAGAAGGATGGACCCACCCGTAAACACTACAAAGAGGCGAAATTTAGGGAATCACGAGTAAGGAAAGCATTGAAGGAAAAGTGGTAATACAGCTTATAACTGAGGAACTGCAGAAAGTGGTATCCTTATGGTGTTCAGAAAAGGAGGGGGAAGGGATAAGGGAGGGGAGTGGAAGTGGAAGGGAAAGGCGGTGCAGGAGGTGAAAGAGTTTGTGTACCTGGGCTTCTTGTTTCGGAGGAATGGCGGAGTGGATGGTCACATAAAAGAGAGAGTGAGGAGGGTAAATGTGGTGATGAGGCAGGTGTGGGGGTTGGGAAAGAAGTTACTCGCAGATGATTTTGGAAGGAGAATGAAATTGTTTGACCCACTAGTGATGAGTGTGCTATTGTATGGAGTAGAGGTGTGGGGGTGGAAGGAAAGCGAAGAGGTAAATAGGACACATGAGAGGTATGTGAAGTGGACCCTGGGGCTGGCAAGGAACACGCCTAATTATATTGTCAGGAGGGAGACGGGGAGAACGAGTGTAGGGATTCTAGCGGGGAGTCGGGCGTGTAAACATAAGGAGAAATTTTTGGAAGAGGGGGGAAGTAAACTGGTAAGGGAGTGTTGGTGGGAAGGAAGGAACGTATATGAGTTGGTTAAGAAAAACGGCATGGAGAGAGGGAAGACAGCAGGGGAAGAGAGAATAAGAGATACAAGGTTTAATGGGAATTATGTGTGGATTATGCCAAGGGCGAGAGCGCAATATTTGTGTGAGAAAGGAGAGAAAGGAAGTCAGGAGCTTATAGCGAGGTTGAGATGTGGGTGCATGGAGGGTTTTAATAGGTTCTGGCTCGCTAGGGAAAAGAGCATGTGGGAAGGGGGAGCCAAGAGTGGAGCACTGGTTGGAGGAGTGCGTAGAGGTGGAAAGGAGTGGAATAAGCATGGAGGTATTGATGCATGAAAGGGGGGACAAAAGGGCAGTAGCATGGGTGTAGGGTGTCTTGGGTAAGATGGAGAAGAAGAGCAGGAAGGAGGAAGAGGAATGCAGAAGGAAATATTGTAAATAGAGGAGGAAGTAAATATAAGTAATATAATATAGATGAGTATTAGGTATTAGCCGCGGAGGCAGAGTTTGGTAATGTGAGGCAAAGCGAGAAAGTAGGGACATGCGTACGTGGCGAGGCGAAGCGACGTTAGAGATAAGGTGTGGAAGGATGTTAGTTTCAAGGGTTAGTTTTAAGAAAATTCTGTACAAAAATGGAAGTGTAAGCAAGTCAATTTTTTAAGGCCAGCAGGCTAAGAAATGAACGTTTATCTATCTACTGAGGTAGTTGAAAGTTCCCCATAAGAGGATGAAATAATAAGAGAAAGAGAGAAATAGAGATAGAGATCCATAGAGAATATATGTATTTAGGATATAAAAAGGTAAAATAAACCTGGTGTATTTTATAGAAAAAGGAAAAGATCTTTATTTCACCTCCCGAGGTTACCTTGAATCTTACCAACAAATAGATTAACAAATAAAATAAATGATGAACAAAGCAAATAAGCTTTCAAGCTTCAATTTAGAAAGTTTTGAATTCAAAAGATTTGACTTTAGAGTGATTTAATTTGCAGCTCAGTTTTGTTCACTTCAAATTGAACATTTTTTTAAATTTCAATGACCGTGGAAAATGTTGATGAACCCAGAAGCCGGAAAAACTCGGAAATTTGTTTCGTACATTTAGATGGCCATGACCAGCCTGGTAAGAGTTTCAGCTTTATTGAAACAATAAAAGGGTCATATTGTGAATCTTGTAAGTATGCCAGATCACCTCGAAAAACATGACGTATTTACAAGCAACTGCCTCTAAATGGAAAAACAAGAATTATTTACTAACTGCATCTATTTAGCATTACTTTATTCACGTTAAAAAAAAATCTTTCTGAAATCTGTGTGTAAAAAAAATATTCAACATGAAATCTTTCAACATTCTTTAAAAGCTTCTACATTTTTTGTTCATAATATTCAAAAATCGACATTTTGTCAACATTTTTTGAAAATGTTTACTATTTGTTTGAGTAGAAAAGCGTCCAATATCTGAAGTACTTCTCCCGACTATTCTGTAGATTTAAAAAAAGTTTTTTGAAAACAAGGGTCTACTAAACCTAAATTATTTCCTAGAGAACGTTAATTAAAGAACTGTCAAAATTTTTAGACACGATGAAGAGCCTGAAGAACATAAAAAAAATGAAATACACAATAATATCAAATTTATGGAAACGATAATTTAGTCAAATACACTTTCATAAAGCGCGCTCAGAAGGCCTCAATCAATCGAAACCAAATTATTTTTTATTTTTTTTTAGGGTCCCAATAGACTACTTTTTCACATTGTTCCAAATTCGATTTCTTAAATTTGTTTTTGCCACCCAATCTATTAAGGCCATGTGATGAGTGGGTCACGTGACCAGATTCCTACCTTACCGGCACTTTTTTTATTTCCTAACTTATTTTCACACGAAGCGCAACATCGAGTTGAAAATTTGGGATACTAAATAAGAAGCACTAAGAAAGGTTTGTCTCGTCCTGAATTTTTGTAATTATGAAAAAAGTTTTTTTGGTACATTTTTTTTTTTTGCTTTTTTCACGATTATTAAAATTTAGGACCAGACCAACCTTTTTTAGTGCTTCTTATTCATTATCCCAAATTTTCAACTCGATGTGGCTATTCGTGTGAAAATAAGTTAGGAAATTAAAAAAAATGTCGGTAAGGTAGGAATCCGGTCACGTGACCCAGTCATCACATGGCCTTAACCATTAATGATAAAGTAGTCTGATGCAGGTATATATAGTAGTGGATGATTTTCAAATTTCTCAGTCGAAATTCACGAAAGCTATATACTACTAACAGAAAAAATGGAGATCACCAGCTGCATTCTAATTCTTACATTTTCGGTTCCTCTGGATTTTGTTGGTAAGTATAATTAAGGTGAACACACTTATAATTGTTCTGCTTATATCCAGGTTTTGAGGCTTGCGACTTTTTTCCTAAGATGTTTTTAATCTTCTGCGAGTTTTTGGAAATAGAATATTTTTTTTTTAATTCTCATCAGAGAAGGTATTAGATTTGTTTGAAATTTGCCGGGGCGGCCCCCCCCCTCTACGTTTTTGTCAAATGTCCACGTTCTGAGACCCCCTTAACCCGAAAAACAGGTTTTTGCGAATGTGTCTCTCTGTATCTGTTTGTTAGCCAGCCAGTTTGGATAAAAATTCAAAAAGTGAGAGCGTTTGCAAAATTGTTGAGACAACTTTTTGTTTTTAAGATTTAAAAATTCTATGTACGGTTATTAATAGTACTCAACAAGACAAACAATTTATCCTCATTAATTTTTTTGATAAGAAAAATCACCGGAGTTATAGCATTTACAAAATTCCAAAAAACAAACGAAAATTAACATTTTAAGCCAAACAACGCACGATATAAAAAATTGTAAGGGTTAGAGAAACATTGAATTATGAACGCCCTATAAAACTATCACAAAAACTTTTCGAATTTTCTTGAAAAATCGAAAATTCAAATTTTTGTCGCAAAAAAAAATGAAAAATTCCATTTTGCGGTCAAACTATAGAAGATGCGAAAAATATGAAGAGACGAAAATTGTGCATTAAAAAAGAGCTACAAATCTCTTCATAATCACTTTTTGATAGGACACGTAGTTTATGTTCAAATTCGTAAAAAACAGCATTAAAAATAAAAAAAATTGAATTTTTCGACAAGCGACACTAGCTACGAGAAAAATAATGAGACAAATGTTGTTCACCCGAAAAAGAGCTATAAATTTGGCATGATTTATTTTTTTATAGAATGCGTGGTTTTTGTTTTATTTGTAGAAAACAACATTAAAAATTAAAAAAATTAATTTTTGGACAAACGACACAAACTATAGAGAAAATGAATTGACAAAAGTTGCTCGTCCAGAAAAGAGCTACAAATTATTCGTTAATAATTTTTTGATAGGACGCGTATTTTTTGTTTTAATCGTAAAAAATAATATTAAAAATAATAAAATACAATTTTTTTGAAAACGGCACAAGGTACGAAAAAAAATTAATCCAGAAAAGATTTTCACATAAAAAGGATCTACAAATTTGTTGTTGATAATTTTTAGATCGAACGAGTAGATTTTCTTTTCATCTTCAAAAACAACATAAAAAATTAAAAAATCAAACTTTTCAAAAAACGACACAAGAGACGAGAAAAAATGAAAAGACAAAAGTTGTTCAACCAAAAAAGATCTACTTTATAAACTCTTGTTATAAAAATATATTGAAAATAAAAAAATTACCTTTTTAGAAAAAGGACACAAGCTACAATAAAATTTTATTTAACAAAATTTGTTGCCCAAATTATATCTACCAATTTGTTAGAAACCACTTTAAGCTAAGACGCGTATTTATAGTTTAAATTCTAAAAAATAATATTGAAAATAAACAAATTAAATTTATGGAAAAACGACACAAGTTGCAATAATATGTTTAATAACAATTTTTTTTTCTTATGGGATGCGCACTTTTTTTCAATCATAAATACAAGACGATAAAAATACGTATGTTTCAATACCAATGTGTATTATGAATTGTAATAATATACAATTATTTAAATGATACATTTTTCAGGGTAGCTGAGAATAAAATTTAATGCACAATAAAAAACAAATATTAAATTAATCATGATACATAAAATTTGTACTTTCTTTTGCAATATCTGAAATGTAATTCCAGGCCGAGGCACATACATAAATGTAATATACATTTGATATAAAAGTGTTGAACGTCATGTAGAAAAGTTCAGATTTTGTTCGTTAAAACCAAAGGAGCTTTAACCAAAGAGAATTCACAATCACCAAATCATATTTGTCGATGCTCTGACCTTTAATTTTAAAAGGCCTGTGCACAAATGTGGGGTAAATACATCATAGAGCGCGAAGCGCGAGATAAATAAATTATCGAGCGCGAAGCTCGAGAACCAACAGTCGCGCGCCCTAGGCGCGCTCCAACTGGCGAGCGATAAGAATGTGCCCACGCAGCGGGCAGATTTTTAATAGAAAAAACATTAGTTCAAGGAGGAATATAATCGGCTTCTTGTCAAATTTGTTTCCAAATGAAAAATATTTGTGTATAACTTCTTGTTTGGATGCTTATGCTTCTATCTTCTGTACACAAGACCCAAATAGATTAAATATTTGCTAACTGCGTTGTCATTTTTCCGTTTAGTGATTAACGTCTTTTTACTTGCTGTAAATTGAAGTTTTTGGAAGTTTAAGCACTTCTGCCGCGGACAGAAGCCCTAATCGTTTCGATCTTAAAATAGTGTTACAACTATATGGGAATAATTTCCAGTTAGAATAATTTAAAAAAAAATGTATCATGTTATAAACAAATTAATGAAGAAAAGTCATTTTTTGGGATTGGCAATGTTTAGCTCATTGAAATTAATAGATTTCATATAAAATGTGGGGGAAATGAACGTTCGATTACCATTTATTAAGAATAGATGCTTTTTGTTAATTGTTTACAAAATTTTTATAAACAAATTCACAGTTTGGCGACTTTTCAAAGAATAGGATCAATTTTTGTTTACGGAATGAACTATGTATGTCTTTCCCATGACTCTTTACTATAATATTTGCTATGATCCTTTGCAAATTAAGAACAATTATTCATTATTTAAACAGTTGTTATAAACAAATGCATTTTGTGTCCATTTTTTGCCGATTGCCAATTTCGATTGTTTCTCAATCCAATGAACTCACGTAGTATTCAACAGCAGTGCTTTAGCTTCTGGAAGCAGTGATCTCTTAATTTGGGGAAACTGATATCTCAAGCTTTCCAAATACACAAAATGCATTTCTTTATGACAATTGTTCAAATAATAAATAATTGTTGTCAACTTGCAAAGTATCATAGTGAAGAGTCATCGCGAAGACACACCTAGTTGATTACGTTAACGAAAATTGAGCCTATTCATTGACAAATCGCCAAACTGTGAAT
>CAKNYM010047124.1:58513-139277 GCA_932195095.1 Andricus curvator | reverse complement strand
GCGAAGACACAACTAGTTGATTACATTAACGAAAATTGAGCCTATTCCTTGACAAATCGCCAAACTGTGAATTTGTTTATAAAATTGCTTAAATAATGAATAATTGGTGTCATTTTGCAAACTATCATAGTAAAGAGTCATCGGGAAGAGACACCTAGTTGATTACGTTGACAAAAATTGAGCCTATTCATTGAAAAATCGCCAAACTGTGAATTTGCTTATAAAATTGTTTAAATAATGAATGATTGGTGTCAATTTGCAAAGTATCATAGAAAAGGGTAATCAGAAAGACATACCTAGTTTATTTCGTCAACAGAAATTGAGCCTATTCATTGAAAAATCGCCAAACTGTGAATTTGCTTATAAAATTGTTTAAATAATGAATCATTGGTGTCAGTTTGCAAAGTATCATAGTAAAGAGTCATCGGGAAGACACACCTAGTTGACTACGTTAACGAAAATTAAGCCTATTCATTGAATAATCGCAAACTGTGAATTTGTTTATAAAAATTTATTAAATAAGTAATAATTGGTGTCAATTTGCAAAGTATAACAGCAACTAGTCATCGGAAAGACATTCTTAGTTGATTCCGTACACAAAAATTGAGCCTATTCATTGAAGAATCGCCAAACTGTGAATTTGTTTATAAAAATTGTTTAAATAATGAATAATTGGTGTCAATTTGCAAAGTATCGTAGTAAAGAGTCATCGGGAAGAGACACCTAGTTGATTACGTTAACAAAAATTGAGCCTATTCATTGAAAAATCGCCAAACTGTGAATTTGATCATGGAAATTGTTTGAATAATGAATAATTTTTGTCAATTTTCAAAGTATCATAGCAAATAGTCATCGCAAAGAAATCCCTAGTTGATTCCGTAAACAAAAAAAGCATCATAGTAAACAGTCATCGCGAAGAGACACCTAGTTGATTACCTTAACGAAAATTGAGCCTATTCATTCAACAATTGACAAACTGTGAACTTGTTTATAAAAAGTGATTAAATAATGAATAATTGGTGTCAATTTGCAAAGTACACTGCAAAGAGTCATCGGAAAGACATTCTCAGTTGATTCCGTAAACAAAAATTGAGCCTATTCATTGAAAAATCGCCAAACTATGAATTTGTTTATAAAATTGTTGAAATAATGAATAATTGGTGTCAATTTGTTAAGTATCATAGTAAAGCGTCATCGGAAAGACATACCTAGTTCATTTCATAAACAACAATTGAGCCTATTCATTGAAAAATCGCCAAACTGTGAATTTGTTTATAAAAATTGTTTAAATAATGAATAATTGGTGTCAATTTGCAAAGTATCATAGTAAAGAGTCATTAGGAAGACACACCTATTTGATTCCGTAAACAAAAATTGAGTCTATTCATTGAAAAATCCCCAAACTGTGAATTTGTATATAAAAATGGGTTAAAGAATTACTAGAAAGCATCTATTCTTAATTAATGGCGATAGAACATTTATTTCTGTCATATTTTACACAATATCTATTAATTTCAATGAGCTAAACATTGCCAGTCCCACAAAATGACTTTTCTTATAACGTCCCAAAAAATACATAATGGCAGTTTTGTGTAAAATTCATGTTAAAGGTAATTATTTGAACAATTGTTATTTGTGTGAATAATGTTACCTTCCTAAATCATGAAAAGTTACTATTTTATGGATTTAATGGCACAATCAACGAATATTGAGAGTGATATTTTTTTAAAAGAAATTTGGCAATTATTTAAATAATTTTCTACATGTCTGAACATTTTCTAATAAAAGTATTTCCCAAAAAATTCGGTATATTTGCTCATTTTTTTACAAATTTCATTCATTTCCCTGACTTCTCAGGAAGTCCCACACATTTAATACGTTTCCATGAATTTCATACAATTCTTCAAATTTCAACTGTCGTAAATTTCTGAAAAATTTTACAAAATTTATAAATTTAATATTAGATAAAAGCGTGAAGAATATAATTATTCAAAATATTAAAAAAAATAAAATGAGCTATTGACACTAGGTCTGAATACAGTAAGATAAACTAGATTAAGCGCGTGAATAACTCTTGTTTTTCCATTTTGAAGCAAACACTTTCAAATTCAGTATGATGGTGAAGGTCACGTATATTAACAAGGATCACAATATTGAAGGCCTTCTTATTGTATTCATACAGTAGTCTTTTGTCGACACTGTTTTTTTTTTTGATCGAGCATTAACCACTTAAAAAAATTTTGTGACAATGTTATTGTTTTTTTGTCGACTTTTCATCTGAAAAAAAATTCAACAAAAAATTAATCACGTTTCAAAGTCAGCAGTGATTTTCAGTATTAGACGTGTAGCTAATTTCCGGTGGTAGTGTGCATAAGCTTGAATAAATGAGACGGCAACTTCTATATCATGTTTTTCCCATTGTAAGTATAAAAAATTCATCAATTTTTATTTGTTCTTACAGAATTACGTGGGCAAGGTGACTCATCTAGAGATCGCAGGCTTAAACAACCTTTTTCGAGACAAAGAGCAGCTGAATCTCTGTTAGGTAAGTAACTTTTTTTACATTTTCATCCTAATGAGAAGGTATTAGTTTTATGTAAAATTTGACTTCGTCAGTTTTCATCAAATCTCCAGGTTGTGAGACCCCCTGAGTCAGAAAGTATGATTTTTACGAAGATGTCTGTATGCTGTCAGCACGATAACTTTCTAAAGGCTGATCCGATTGGATTGAGCTGTGGCACACTTTCTTAAAGCGGTTCTAAAAATTTTCTTTTGACCTTCTTTGTCTCACGAAACACGTGATGACTATGTGTTTACTGAAGCCGAACGAGCTTTAACAAAAGAGACTTCACAATCACTAAATTTCCGTTGTGGATGATTTGACCTTTAATTTTTAGAAACTCATCCTTTTTGGCAAAAAATTATTCTTCTGATTTGAAAATATATCTATTTTATTTAAAAAATTTAACAGGTTTATTGAAAATTCATTTTATTTGGGCAAATAAAATTTATTTGAAAACAAATTAAATTTCGTTTTTTTTCAAAAACTAATTTTTTTTAAATAAAAATTTAAGTTGTCCATTGTTTGTTTAAAACTCTATTTTTTAGGTGAAAGTTTCTCATTTTGGTAGAAAATAATTCTTCTTGTTTGAAAATCCATCTTTTGGTTAAAAATTCATTTCTTCGGTTGAAAATTTAATTATCTTGTCGAAACTTCTTTTTTTTTTTTGATTGAGAATTAAGTTTTACAACTGAAAATTTAACTATTCCATTTTTGGCTAAAAATTTATCATTTATAGTTGAAAATTCATTTCTCTAGTTGGAGATTTGTCTTTTTCAGTTGAAAATTCGTTTTTTGGTTGAAAGTTAATTTTTTCAATAAAAATTCAACTATTCCAGTTTTGGTTCAAAATTTATCTTTTTTAGTTGAAAATTCATTTCTTTAGTTGAAAATAGACCTTTTTTAGTTAAAAATACTTTGTTTTTTTTGTTAAAAATTGATTCATCCGAATGAAAATATAAAAAATAAAAATAAAAAAAAACACTGACCTCTATTTAAAATATTAATTTTCTTCTTTTCAAACTGAATCACTTACACTTTTACTTCGTTTTATGAATAAACTGAAAACTTTTATTATTATTTTGCGAAGAATATAAATTGTTCATTAATGCAACTTGAATTTTCCGCGAAAATTCAAACTAAATATATGAAAAATTTCGTCTTCTTATATCATTTAATAATACCAATAATTAATTGAACTAATAGGTACATTTTGAACCAATATTTGATTTTTGAACCAAGAAGATGAATTTTCTGCCAAAAAAGATGAATTTTCAACCAAATAGTTCAATCTTCAATTAGAAAAGATAATTTTTTAATTAAAAATTGAATAGTTACGTTTTCAGTTTAGAAAATAAATTTTCATCAAATAAAAAAATAAATTTTCAACAAAATGTTTCAATTTCGAACCGATAAAATAAATTTGCAACTAAACTGATATATCGTCCGCCAAAAAAAAACAATTTTCAACCAAATAATTTAATGTTCGACTAATACAGCTAAATTCTGAACCAAAAATGAAATATGTAGTTAAATTTTCAGTAAAAAGAAAGAAATTTTCAATAAAATAGTTACATTTTTCAGTATTTTTTTTCAACTAAAAAAGATCAAGTTTTAACCAAAAGTGGAATATTAAATTTTTTAACCAAAGAAATGAATTTTCAAGCAAAAAGATAAATTTTGAATATAATACATAAAATTTCAACCAAGTAATTGAATTTTGATAGAAGTGTGAGAAGTTCCAGGGTAAAATTGGCAGATTTAGAGGTGAAAAGTAAGATGGAAGTGGAAAAGGAGTTGATAAAATGTGAATAGAGGTGATATGATCTTGTGGAAGTGAAGACGTGAAGGGGCAAAGGTAGTAGATGGAAAAAGTGAAGAAAAAAAGTGGCACGTGCTGAAAGTTAGGTTAAGTGGTTAACCGAACCGGAAGCTGGAGAAGGTAGAGACGCCTGATGGTTGAGAGCGGAGAAGGGATCAAGACGGTAGAGACACCTGGTCGGTGAGTGCGGAGAAAGGGACGCAAGCAGTGGTCTTCATTATAGTGGTGAAGAAGGTGAAACGGCCGGAGCGAAGAGGAACGTTGGTGGGAATGTCAGCTTGGGTCAGTTGGAGGAGCGAATTTTGGTGGTACGGTTGGGAGAAAAAGAAAGAAAGTATGAGCGGAAACGGCAAGAACGTGAAGGAAGTGTCTGGTGGAGAGATCTCAAGAGAGGAGATGCGGGGAAAACTAAGCGACTTCAAAGGGGAAATGAAGTTTGAGTGGGAGATGAAGAGAGTGAGGGCGGCAGGAGAGAGAAGGAAAGAAAGGGAAGAGATTGGAGCCTTGCTGGAGAAAACGTGGAAGCAAATTTTCAAGTTGAGCCTGGGCCGAGGCACAGAAGCGGAGATGGTATAAGCACAGGAAATGGAGAAGAAACTGGAGGCGAGAAGTATGAAGGGATGCGACGTAGGGTGTCAGACCGGTAGGGCGAGAAAAACGTGAAGAGAGCAGCCAAGGAAACTGGGCGAAGCTGAGTGGAAAACCGAGAGAGAGAGGAAAGAGCATGGAGACGAAAAAAATGTGAGAGTGCTGGGCGTAAAGACTGAAGAAAGCGATGGCGCTGAATATTCCTAAGATAGAGAAGTCTTTGAGGATAGACGGAAGGAGGATACTGAGATTGAGATCATTCGAGAACAGGACTGAAATCTTGCGAGGATGCGGGAAATTCAAGGGTTTTGGATTCTATTTTCTCTTCATTTAATCAAATTTTTACTTTATTCGCGTTTTGTAGCATCGAGAACTTAGCAGATTTGTCAGCACCCCGATCGAGAAAAAAAATTCGGCCGACATCGGCCGATGTCGTTGCCCGATATCTGCCCGAACTGATAAAGCATTACCTGCCGAGATCAGGCGAACTCTAGCCCAACTTTTGCCGACATCGGGCCAGACTTTTTTTCGATCAGGTACGCGCATTAACACACACAATTATGGTATGCTGACCCTGACTACACAAATGTTCAAACCTTGACGACATGCGCCATTGCCGCATCGCGTCACACCACAACCAAAGACGTTACGGGATTGAATTTTCCCCTTGGTTTTTCTTTTCAAACATGAACCACACAACACATTCAGAATTTTTACTTTGACGATTTCATGATTTCGTTTTACTTTCTGATCACGTATTCACTGATGTTCGAAAACTTTTTTCGTAATTTGCAACCCACTGAGTGCATAACACATGGTTTTCTTTCGCGCTCCAAATTTGTAATGTCACGAAAAGTTCGCTGTTGTTGAGAAAAATTTTTCCGCGCTCGCATATTGGTGGCAATAGTGGCCAAAACAAAAGAATCATAGTGGGCCAACCTAGGCGACGGGCCAACCCTGATGACATTACCCTACTACCTAGCGGCTAATAAACTTCTCTATTCACTATCTTACTGTTATGTCTTCCTGGGCACTAGTGGAGAGAATATTCCGTTGGTTGGTTTTAAAATCAATACCGTGAAATGTGTTTAGGATTCGTTCGGGAAAAAGGAGTATTAATGATCTTTGCACTATTTGTTCTTAGGAGTATTCACAAAAGATTATATTTTATCTTTTCGATGTACAGGCACAATAATCCTTCCAAATAAATCCTTCACAATCCTTATAATTCACAAAATTTATGCGGCGACAGATTTTGATTTTGTGTTTAAAATCACGCGCGCACGCCTCACCATAATGAATCGATATTCGAAGTAAAATGTAATTTGAATCTGCACCAGATTCTGAATCAGAATTTGGTGTCGGTTGATCAGGAGGAATTGAAAATTGAATAGTTTTTCGCGAGTGTAGATTATAATTACAGTGATATGTAATTCCCTGTAAACTCTACAAATTTAAAAGGGTTGAAATAGATTGTCAGAAAAGTGTTCAACCAATTCAAACTAGAGATCTACAGGTGCAGACATTAAAAGACCGATTAATAATTAAATACGAATATTATTTACTGTGACTGTTTACTGCCTTACTGTTTTTAAATAGCATTTCAACGATTGACTCGGGTTGTGCAATTTAACATAAGATCCTTTTTGGTTTCAAAGAGCCGTAATGCTTTAGACGGCCAGTAGGCTTTATTCTGGTGTTTCGGGCGCTCGCACCTATATTTATAACTTTTAATTGGATGATGCTGGACGGGTCTTTATCCAAATTGTCGAAATCGGTCGTCATGTTCAGCCAATTACAAATTAGGATGTCGACATCATACACTAATCAGCCAGTGGATGATCTCAAGCTCGACGTCAAGAAGTAGAACAAAGATCGGTCCCAGCTGATTCATGGATCATTTCCTGTGACTCAACTCTTGTAGTCTTATAATCGCAAATTTTTGGCGACTTTTTGGCGGGCCTTTGTCTTTAGCAGATACTCTAATCATTATGACTAATACTTATTACACTCTTACCTATTAGATAGAGAGAGAGAGAAAGAAAATGTGTCCTACTGTTGTACCATTTGTGACATTTACTTGTAACTATTATTTCCACAACGCATTATCTAAGTGCATTATTATGCTCAATTATGTACATTGAATAATTTACATATTATCTTATATAGTGGATAATATAAATATGAAGCTTTTTATCAACAAGAAGAAGAGCAACATTCTCCAGCGAACGTTCCACCCGTTCCAGCAAGACCACCTTTGCAAGTAGCCGATAATGCCAACATGAGAAGTAGGCGTTCTATCCACCAAAAAGTCTTTCTCAGGATGGACAAATTAGCTGAAGCTAATACTGCTCTCCCCGATTTGCTCCCCGAAGATGTTAATCTCTGGTATCTGAACTGTGTTGTTTACGAGAAGGCGGTCTCCTTGCTTAGCGACAGTAGAAGTACCGATACTTCAGTGCGTCTGAGTAAGACTCGCGAGCGTATTGCACAGCTTCAGTTTAAAATTGAAACGGCGAGACGGCATGCTTCGAATATTCAGTGCGTGATTAGCTACATAACATCAAATAGAAAATTTACTCCAAAAGTTAGGGCACTTGCTCGAAATTTAAGGAAAGCAAATTACACGCTGAACAAGTGTAAACTGTTGACCATCAAGCAGCACTGGACGCAAAAAATACGGTCTCTTTCAACAGCGAAACAGCGCCTTGAATGGCGAGTTAAGTGGATTCAGGAAAATTCCACCTTTTCTACTCATCCTTCCCGTCTGTTCAATAAAACGTCACGTGCTGTTAAAAATCCGCCTAGTCGACAACAGATTCAAGTCTTCTGGGAGCAAGTATATGGAGATACTTATCAGCTAAATGAAGACGTTTCAAATATATCACTCTTTCGTAATTTTTACCAAAGGCAAAGGTTACAGGATCCAGAGGAAGCGTGTCCACTAATTACTGCTGAAGAAGTGAAGAAAGTTATCGCTAGAACTAAGAACTTTTCAGCGCGAGGGCCAGATAAAATCAACAACTTTTTTTGGAAGAAGTTTACTTCTACGCACCAACAGCTAGCTCGTATATTTACTACCTTCTTAAACGGAGAACAACCCGTCCAGCAGTGGGTAGTGGAAGGACGCACGGTATTGATCCCTAAGACCGGAGATTTGGCAAGTCCAAAGAACTACAGGCCCATAGCTTGTTTAAACACCAGCTACAAGCTATCCACGGCATCCTCAAAGAGAGGATATTAACATCTATAGAGCGGGTATGGAGTGCAATAGTTGAAGAACGTGGATGCAAGAGAGGGCTGTCAGGTTACAGGGAGAACCTGTTAATCGACGCAATCTGTCCATGGCTTGGATTGACTACCGTAAGGCATTCGATAACACGAATCATGAGCTACTTATCAAGCTCCTTGAGTGTCTGGATGTGCATCCAAAAATAGTGAGATGCATAAAAGAGCTTATGCTCTTGTGGCGCACAAGATTTGTCATAACATCTGACAAAAGACAAGTGACTACAAGCTATATCACATATAAGAGGGGGGTCTTCCAAGGAGGCTCTCTAAGTCCGATACTTTTCTGCATCTTCTTCTTGCCTCTATCTATTGTGCTCCGAGGCAAAAGCTCTGGATACCTATGTGGCCCGCCGAACAGAAGAGATTATAAGGTCAACCACCTTTTATACATGGACGATCTTAAACACTTTGCTTCCTCGAAAGAGGACTTTAACATCCTGGTGGAGGCGGTAAATAGGTACTCTAAAGCGATTAGCATGAGCTTCGGACTGGACAAGTGTGCCTGCGTCCACCTACACCAAGGAAGACTAGAAACTACATCATCGCGTGACGATCAGGATGTTCAACTCATAGGCGGAAATACCATTCAACATCTTGGTATTGGAGAAACATATACATATCTTGGAATACCGGAAGCGGGACCCAAAATGTGCGTTTGTTAAAAACGGCCCTTGGAGAAAGGTATCGCCAAATTCTCAGAAAAATTTGGGCTTCCGAATTATCTGGAAAGAATAAGATCCAGGCGACTAATATGCTGGCCGATCCTATACTGCTTTACACGTTTGGTGCAGTAAAATGGAACGTCGATGAGTTGAAGCAACTTGACCGAAGCACACGCAAGATGATGACAATCCATCGAAGTCATCATCCTAGATCTTCCGTACCTCGAACATACCTCCCTCGAGATAAAGGGGGTACAGGCTTGCTAAGCTTAGAGTGTCTTCATCGAAGAACAGTTCTGGCTACAGCCTGCTCAGTTCTAAATAGTACAGATTCTCTTATGCGACTCGTACATCAACATGAAGTCGTCAATGCTGCGGCGTTTCTATACCGTGCCGCAGATAGGGCCGCAGAGGAGCTTGGCCTCCCATTTGATTCCAGCGACAATGCACATGGCCTAGCATCACTAACACCTTTGGTTCTCAGAAGTCGTGAACAGGAAGCAGAGCATACGCTTCTACTAAGAGAAAATGCTGACAAGCCCCTTCATGGTAAATTCTACGGCATCATACGTAGAGAAGAGCTCTCGATGGGTCTTTCCATCATGTTTCTCAAGTCTGCTGGATTGAGATCGGAGACTGAGGGATTTCTATGTGCATGTCAAGACGGCGTTATAGACACCTTAGTTTACCGCGGGCGCATAATGGATGTACCTGTAGGCGATACCAACTGCCGAACGTGCAAGCAAGAGGCAGAAACACTTGGACATATTCTCAGAAGATGCTCAAAATATGCACGTTACGGATACATAGAGAGAGACAATGCGGCTCTAAAAGTGTTATATTACCATCTCAGACACTTCTATGGTGGTGATCTTTTGCTCGTCTTGCCATACGCCCAGGGGGAACTCGAGTCCGTTGTGGAGAATGATCAGTGTAAGATCTACTGGAATTTCTCATTCTCCACCACTCAACGTGTCAGTGCTACGAAGCCTGATATTGTCCTCCAACATCTGAAGAACAAGATCATTTACGCAATTGAATTCTCGGCACCAGCCGATGGTAATATCACGGCAAAGGAGGAAGAAAAACGGGCGAAATATCAAGCACTTCTTTTCGAGCTGAGCAGGCTTTACCAAGGATACAAAGTCCATCTTGTAGTTCTCATAATCGGCTGTCTTGGAGGTATGAAACCTTCATTTATTAGCCAAATCAACAAGATTCCGGCTTGCAAGCGTCAAGCTCATTCCATCGCGAATCGGATGCAAAAGGCTGTTCTTCTGGAATCACTGCATCTGGTCCGTCAACACTGTTCCTCATAACATTCTACAAAGATTGGTAGCTCTAAAAAAGTATGCAGAGGTGAAACCTTCATCTCCAACTATCCCGTCTGCCGCGTAAGGTCATCCGCGGCAAAAGACCTGACTCCAAGGAACAGTGTTGCCCGATGTTATCTCGCGTAAATTTCCCGCTCTTGCTTACTTTCTAGGACAGAAGGAGCAGAAGCGGATGACGTACACGATCCAGTTGCGTCGGGATTGGTTGCTTTAAGGAACCATGATCGTAGCTTCCGGAGCCTACAACTTCTCACAATAAATATATATATATATCATAAACCAAAAAAAGGCATTTAGAAAAAGTAGGTTTAACATTAAACTCCTGAATCAGAATAGCTTAATTTTCAACCAAGCGGTTGCATTTTTGATCAAGAACGATGAATTCTCAAACTAAAAGTTTAATTGTCTACCAAAAAAGACATTTTTTCAATAAAATACATGATATTTCCGTCTACTAGTTGAATTTTTGACTAGGAAAGATAAATTTTCTGCCCAAAGGAGACTGCTGAGTTGTATTTGTGGTCGTGCTGCTTGCCCGGAATTCTCGTTTTCCGAAGAGCCATACCACAGTTATTTTTTTGTATTAGGATTCAAGAGATTTTACATGATGAGTAGGGTAGTTCAAAGAATAAATCAATTTAATGAGTAATGACTATTTAATTTAAACTTTCCCGTAATTGATATAAAAACACAAAGTGATACAATAATGATATTGAGCCGAGATAACTACAAGGTACGCTGCAAGTAGTTAGTTAAGTATTCGGTTGTGGTGTTAAAACTCGACTGACGTCGGTCAGTTGCCAATTTCGAAAAATGGAGAAGATTCATAAATTTTGAAGGTGGGGGGTTAAGACCCAGTTCCCGAAGGCGTTACATGTTCCGATGATGCACGATGTAAAACAAAAAATTCCGAAAAGGTTTTCCCCGGTACGGTCATTAGTTTGCACGGCGAACGACATTAACGCTTAGGTACAGAAATTTGACCCTAAATGGTCAATAGGTTGAAAGACTCAAGACCTACAAGTGATAAAAGCATAAATACTGAGGTTTGAAGATTTGAAAGAGATTCTAAAATTCGAAATTCAGGTAGTCAAGAGTAAGAAGATTTAGTAATAAAATTTATCCTAAGAAAGTGGATACAGACACGTTTCAGGGCAGATGTTTTTAAATTGCAAATCACAGCCTGAGTAAATCTGAACAGAGACTAAAAGAAACTAATTTTTTAATTGCAAAATCTAACTATTCCATTTTCAGTCGAAAATTTGTCTTTTTTAGTTGAATTTTTTTTTAGAATTAAGATTCTAGCTTGAAAATTCATCTTTTTGTTAAAAGGTTAACAGCTTGATGAAAGTTGAATTACTTTGTTAAAAATTCATTTTTTTTTATCCGAAACGCATCAATTTAGTTAAAAATGTATCTCGTTGGTTTAAAAATATCTATATTGTTAAATTTGTTGTATTGTAGTAAAAACGATGTATCTTTTTTATTTCAAAATTCACCTAGTTCGTTGAAAATTCATATATTTAATTTTATGTAATCCAGAGTTATCCTATGCAATCCAAAGTAATTTTAGGTAGTCTTTGTCCATCTCAATTTATTGTCAAATTTTCTTGTTTTTGCATTTTTGGGCGTAAAAACTGACTTTTTGAAAAAGCGTTTAACCTGGTAATTTTATGCTATACCAATAAAAGTACACGCAATTATGAAACTTTAAACAAATATGATGTGTTAATAATCACCGAAATGTTTACTGACACCAAAGTAATAAGTTTTATTTTTTCTTAGCTTCAGTTCTTGACTATTACGTGATTTTTTCATGTCTCGATGTTTACCTATTATAAACAGAAGAAGACACTGAGGACTTACATTCCTCCATCACTCATGCGCACATTGAGCCTGTTTACAAAACGTGGCAGTTTCTGCTTCCGTGACAAAAATTTCCACGTGCGAATAGTCTCATAGTAATCTGATGAACGTTAGTGTATAAAGAAGTAAAAATATTCCAAAATTCTCAGTCGAGGTTCAGGAAATCTCTCTAATACCAAGAGAAAAAATGAAGATCGTCAGCTACATTCTAATTCTTACATTTTCGGTTCATCTGGATTTGGTTGGTAAGTTTAATTAGGATGACCACACTTATAATTGCTATATTTATATCCACTATAGCCACATAAAAAATACGTGTATATAACTTATGTTTCAATATTTATTCTTCATTCTTCTGTACACGAGGAGACCCATATGGTTCCAATGTTTCCTAAATGGGCTGTAATCTTCTCTTTTGGTGATTAACTGCTCTTTGCTTGCTGCAAATTAGAAGTTTTTAAAGTTTGAGCACTAGGTTGGTCTAAATTTATACCTGTAAAAATTCGAGTTTCGATTTTTGGTAATTGACCACCCTCTCCAATTGGATCAAACTGGTCAAAATTGACCCATGCGCCCGGGCTTTTAAAATTAAAATGGGCTTTTTAATGTGAATAGCTCGACGTTTGAAAAAATGGAACAAACAAATACTTGTTTTTACCTTTTTATAAATTAATGTTTAGTCACCTATGGAGGAATCTTCAGGAAATAATTTTCATTTCGACCAAACCATTGGGCCCGGAAAATGCGAAAAAATGCGAAATAGCCAAGGGGAGAAAGACAGCGATTTCCGTTATATGTTGACGCACCCAAAGTCAAAATTACATATTCCAATATGGTAGATCCCATTTGGCGATTGACAATTCGAAACTTTGTTCAACAAATTTCATAAACATTTACATTACGGGTTTTCAAGATATCTGATCAAAACTCGAAACTTAAAATAAAAACATCCAATATCGCTGATCCAATATAGCGGTTGGCATATCATGCTCAAATTTCTTCCACCACAAAGGGTCCTTGATCAGGAGCAATTCAGGCTCTCAAAATCTTCGCAAAGATTGACCCTACCGGAAATCTAGATGATTACTAGATAAGATTGTCTAGGCGCACATCATCTAGAATTGACCCTTTCGAGATAATACTAGACGAATGCTAGACTCAAAAAGGTCGCAGTTAAAACTTACTAGACAAAACTAGATGAACTCTAGATGAACCCTAGAGACAAGGCGACCGCCATAAAATTGTCCTAGACTTTCGCTAGAGGAGATAAGTCTAGAAATTATCTAAAAATAATATAGATTTCCGGTAGGGGATCCAGAGAGGAAACAGCTGTTATAGGTTGGCAGCAGTGAAAGACGGTGGGCGATGATGCGACTATTTAACTCCTGCTTCCGCTCATCTTGAAATAGTGATCAGAGCTAAATGTCCTAAAGTTCTCCAATTCTCGATGTCCCTCGTTGTGCAGCGATGATGCTGATTGCGAGGAGGATTCGGGAAATGCTAGAGATCCATTCATTTTATGTTTTCGATTGACTTTTGTGCGTTGCAAATTCTGCAGCGTCGCAATACATTCAATTGAATAAATGAAACTGCAATTTCTGTAGCATGCTTTTCTCAGTGCAAGTATTAAAAATGATAAATTCATCTATTTCTATTTCTTCTTACAGAATTAAGTTCGCAGGGCGACCCATCTGGAGTTCCTCAGCAGTCGGGCTTACATGTGCTGGCATACGCAGCTGGTGAGTAAATATTTTTTTAAGTTACTCGATTGTCGTAGATACAATACAAAGCAAAGAAATTAACTCCTTACAGTTACATTACTCAAAAAAGTAACTTCAAGTTCTTTGAAAGTTACTACAAATTTTTTCCCTCAACCCCCTTAATCTATGAAATATACAAAAAAAATCGCCACACCTAAAATAAAACATACCTACGCTATATTTTGAGATGTGAACAACCAAACGTTCAAATTTAATAAACACAAAGGGAAATTCTGAAATAGTATAATTTTTTCAGAAATATTTGGAATTTATAATTTATATATTTTTAAAAATTTGTGTACGCGTACGGGTTTGTGGTTCGTCATTGGACACTAGATAATCGGACAGTAGATAGTTCGGCAAACCATTCACAACGTAATATGTTTAGTGTTTACTGTTGGTATCCAGAAGCTTGTGTCCAACATTTAAATTAAAATTAAAATATATGTATCGTGCAAGTGAAGAAATTATTAACATTGAAAATGCCGCCTGTGTTTTGACGGACGCCGTAGACGCAAACATATTTAAAATCGTGGAAATTGAATTTTTTAGTTGTTAAATATAAAAAACTTTCGGTTATAGCGAAATATAATCGGTTCACAACAAAAACGAAATGTAATCTTTACAGCGTTTTCAGAATAATCTTTACTTGCAACAAAAATTTAAATTACATGTGAAGATTTATCCACCACATGGGAAATCGTTACCATGTTAACTCTAATAAATCTTGTTTTGTTTCGATGCGAAAAAATGCAACTTTATCTACTTGAAAATTACCCGTAACAGAAATTCACTTCTGTTTTTTCTGTGTTTCTTATGAAATTTGTTGCCACATAAAAAATATTTGTATATAACTTATGTTTCGATATTTATTCTTCTGTACACGAGGAGACACATATTGTTCCAATGTTTCCTAACTTTTCTGTAATCTTTTCGTTTGGTAATTAACTTCTCTTTGCATGCTGCAAATTATAGGTTTTTAAAGTTTGAGCACTAGGGTGGTCTAAATTTATACCTGTAAATACTCGAGTTTCGATTTTTGGTAATTGGCCAGCCTCTCCAATTTGTTCAAACTGGTCAACATTGACCCATGCGACCGGGCTTTTAAAACTAAACCGGGCTTTTTAATGTGAATAGCTTGATGTTCAAAAAACGGAACAAATAAATACTTGTTATTACCTTTTTATGAATTAAAGTTTAGTCGCCTATTGAGCAATCTTTAGGAAATAATTTCCACCCAAAACATTTTCATTTCGACCAAACCTCCTTGTATTGGGCCCGGAAAATGCCAAAAAATGCGAAATAGTAGTTTTATGCAAAATTATTGTTAAAGGAGGTATTTTTGCAACTTTTTCATTTGAATATGATGGAAGAAAAAAAAATTCAAAAATCGTGAAAGTTAAGATTAAGTGCCAAGGGGAGAAAGACAGCGATTTCCGCTAAGTGTTGAGGCACCCAAAGTCAAAATTACATATTCCAATATGGTAGATCCAATTTGTCGATTGACAATTCGAAATTTTCGTTCAAATTGTCAAGTCGACATTTTTGTTCGAATTTCATGAAAATTCAGATATAGGGCTTTATTAGTTTTTGATTAAGCATCTAAAGTAAAAATTACAAAATCCCGTATCGCGTTTTCCAATTAGACATTTTCGTTCAAATTTAACGAAGCTTTGTACTGACAAGTTTTTAAGAATTCTGATCAAATATTTACATTTTTGATTTTGAAATAATGAAAAGTATTTTGAAAATAATTATTAATGTATAGGTCTACAAGGCGACAATTTTCTATTGAAAATATTATGAATATGATAATATGAACATGATCAATAATATAAATGTTTCTTGAGTTCCTAATAACAAAAATCCATTTTTCAATTTTTAGTTTCAAACTGTTTATTTTAAAATTGTAAGCCCGATTGATCTGTTTTTACCTGGTTTCGTGAAGCGCGCCGTAGGTGGCTCTGAAGTCGCGGTCGTAGTTACTTCCAGGTGGACGCGTGAGGGAGGTTCGAACATGATTGGAGGACAGATTTTGTAAACGCTACCATCGCTGTAGGATTTATATTCAAATACAAAGTTTTAACGCTCGCCTTTAACAGTTTGAGTTCAAATCGTGGTCCTTACTCTTCGCACACGATTCAACACATGGGCCATTAAGTCCCGGGACTGACACACAGATGGCGCCGCCAATGCTATGCCACTTTGTTTTTCGGTAGCACCAACCTTCAAAAGATACGTGCAAAAATTTCATGAGATTCGGTTCAGTCGTTGTCGAGATATTGAAGGTTAAGTTACGTTACATGTGTTTTTGTTTGAACAATGGATAAAAACGAGTTTCGTGTGTCAATCACTGTTTTTTAATGGGGAAAAATACCGTTCAAGCTCAGCAATGGCTTGAAAAGTGTTACCGGGAAAAGTGCCCATCGAAAACAACCATTTGCCGATGGTATGCAGATTTTAAACGCGGTCGAACTACCACCGAAGATGCGGAGCGCCCAGGTCCTCCAATTGAGGTGGCAACGCAAACGCGGCACCCACTTGGAAAAAAAAATTTTCATACGCAATTTTCATGCACAATTTTGAACCCGGTGCCTTTTGATATCTCTAGGATGTCAGCTATCTCTTGCAACTTCACTTTACGATCGGAGAAAATAATTTTCCGAATTTTTGGGTTGTTTTCGGGCGTTGCCACCTCAATTGGACGACCTGGGCGCTCCGCGCCTTCGGTGGTTGTTTGACCGCGTTTAAAATCTGCATACCATCGGCAAATGGTTGTTTTCGATGGGCACTTTTCCCGGTAACACTTTTCAAGCCATTGCTGAGCTTGAGCGATATGTTTCCCCATTAAAAAAAACTTTTTGATTAACACACGAAACTCGATTTTACCGAATGTCATGACATTTTTACACGTATGTTTTGAAGGTTGGTACTACTGAAAAACAAAGTGGCATGGTATTGGCGGCGCCATCTGTGTGTCAGTCCCGGGACTTAATGACCCATGTGTTAGTATGTGCATCAGCTATACAGCTACCATTTTTCGATGTCACTTGTTTTCCATCGATGATATTGATTTCGAGGAGGCGGTAGATATAAGGAAAATCAAAACGAATAAGCCTAAATCAAGTTATAAAAATATTGACGAATCGAGCCGGGGAGCATCGTGCGGTCCCTGAAGTGCTAGAGATCCATTTATTTTATTTTCGCGATTGACTTGTTTTCATTTCAAAATCTGCAACGTCACAATACATAGGCTTGAATGAATGAAACTGCAACTTGTGTAGCAAGTTTTTCCAGTTTTAGTATTCAAAATAAAAAATTCATCCTTTCCTATTTGTTTTTACAGAATTAACTTCACAGGCTGAAGACTCACCTCCTAGAGATCCTCGGCCCCCGAAATTGCCTATTCGCCGGCGTAACCAACTTTCTACTTGCCAATCTTCTTCAGGTCTATCTTCTTCGAGCCAACCAAGCCAAGAAGCTGTGCGGGGTAAGTAAATTTCTTTTTCGAAGTTGCTTCTTACAGATACCTTACACAGCAAAAAAAAAAACTCTTTGCACTTACTTAAAGAAGTAACTCAATTTCTCTAAATGTTACTATAAATTGTGCACCGCAATCACTTAATTTTGGAAAGTTACAAAAAACGCTCATCTCTTTTGTTAAAAATTCGCAGTTATAGTTTAAAAATTCATCTCTTTTGGTAGGAAATTTATCTTTTTTAGTCCAAAATGCAACTCTTTTATTTACAAAATACCCAGTTCTGGTTTAATTCGGTTGGTAAGGTAGATCCATCATATATCGGCTGAGCTTTGATCCATCTCAGCAATCTGCATTACTGACCGAGAGTAATACCTACTGTCGGTAACTTAGCATGGAACAGAACCCTGCTCGGTTAGTAAGTACATCCTGGGAAATTTATATATGATAATCGAAAGGCAATCATCCTGAGAACTTTTCAAGAACACGAAAATTTAATGTCAGGATCAGACTTTCCTCGAACTTAATTTGGATATAAAAGATGTATGTACATACATAGAGAAATGGAAAAATCATGTTAGTCATTCGTTCATGTGGAAATCAAACTTTTATTTAAATCTTCAATGAAAGTGTCGGTACATAGTACTGATGTTTCGACACAGCTTTGTGTATTTCTCAAAACTGTCACGTAGAACACAAAACGTTTGGTGATGTAAGATTGCTGAGTTATAGCCTGTCATTATTCATGTACTAATAGGGTAAAAGTTTGTAAGAGTTCTTATTTCGATTCTACATTCAATAAGAGAACATTTTTAAATTAATGACCCAGAACATGTGAAGACAGATTGAATCAGACTGCTTTTAGTTGACAATTCAATTTATTTTTTGCCGAATAAATTACACCGTCGAATTTTTAAGTGTACAATTTATTCGATGTGATAAAACTTAGTGGTTCGAAGCTTTACAGAATATAAACTTAGATCAAATTATACAGTTTACTAATAACTACCAGATTCGAACAGAATATAACCTCAGAGAGTCACTGATTCTATTAGCAGCTATCAGTCTTAATCGTGGATCAGTCTCGTGGACTCTAAAATACAATACCTAATTACATACATAATGTTCAGTCTCATCGTTGAGCATTTTGGAATACGGCAGCCTGAATGGCGTACACCGGAAAATGACTTATCTTACAAACTTGGCAGCCAGGATAACATGCACCAGGTAAACAGGATCAGACTCGGCAGCTTAGACAGCGTGCACCAAGGATAGTGAGCGAGAAGACAGGAAACTGATTCTATGCCTGGATAGCGAACTAGAATTCAGCTGGAGGAAGCATATCAATCGAATTTCAAAATAAATACAATTTCAAAAATGTCCTTAGAGCCGAGGTGGCGTACCCAAAAACAAAAATCAAAACATAGTTTAGAGCCAAGATGGCGTACCCAAAACACAAATGCAGTTGAGTTTTCAAAACCCGAGGTGGCGTACCCAAAAAACTTAGGCCAAAATAAATGGTATATTCTGGAGCCAAGATGGCGTGCCCGGAATTTTCAAATTTTGGCAGCTCAGATGGCGTACACCGTTCAAAAGTTACCTGAATTCCTCGACGATGATGTGCAGGGCTTCCTTCCAGCAGCAAGGCCGGAGAGAGAAGTTGATCCAGTCGAGGAACCACACGCGCGGTTGATGGGACGCTCACCCACTGGTGATGATCCTCTCGGCGTTCGACTTCGTAAATCCTCTACTACTGAGCTTGGTTGCGGGAGAAAGCTCTCTGCGCTTCCTAGTGGTAATGGCCAGTACTAGTCAGACCGATCCATGTTTATAACTCCCAGCTTACACTGGCTATTAAGCAGCCATCGATCCGTATCCAGTTATTAATGGTAATCGAAACCGTTACAAGTTTAAAAAGAATTTGTTTATAACCTCATGTGTAACATGCGCTTAGAAATTTGTTGTCATATCTTGGACACCCGTAAAAATTTTTGCAATGTTATTGGCTTCAATTGAAGCTAAGGTTTTAAGGATTACGGCCTGTCAATTTCAGTTTTTCAACAAAGTTTCCTGCGTTACAGCACTAGCTGACGTTAAGGCACAGAACCTAAGAATTTCGGGGTGATCACCGCTCTCGCAGCCGACAGCGGTGATCGCCGGCTAAACCTTGACGCACACACGCATGGTCATTTTTAGTCATATTTAGATAACCCGTAGAGATTTTGTAAGTTTTATTAATTTTCATTAAATACAAGACCCTGAAGACTACGTGCTAATAATTTCAGACTTTTGCTACCATGTGCTTAGGCCATGCCATGATATGAAGTCAAGGTACAAATTTCGAGACACACTTGAATCACGTTTCAAGCGGTACATACGTAAGCTTGAATAAATGGAACTGCAACTTCTGTAGCATGCTTTTTCTTTGAAAGTGTTCAAAATTAAAAATTGATCCATTTCTATTTGTTCTTGCAGAATTAAATCAGCAGAGCGACACACCAAGAGTCATTGGCCACGCGCGTTTTCGCGGGAGTGACCATCCTTCCTTGAGACACTCGAGCCGATCAACCGAAGAATCTATGTTGGGTAAGTAACTTATTCTTCAGGGGACTTCAGTAACCAATGAGGTGACTTCAGTAACTTTAAGTTCTCTAACAAAATCGGCACTTTGTTAGTGTACGTCAGTTTAAAAATCTAATAAAATTCTCTTCAACTCAAAGCTTTTTTTTGCATGAAAATAGTTCATCATTGATTTTTCTGAGAATAATTTTGCACTAAGATTAAAATGACTTTTTACCCCTTCAAAATAAATTGAAAATATTATGGTTGAGAATTCAACTATTTTATTGTAACTTCTTTTCGTTTGGCGCCAACTTTGACCATTGAACATTCCTTTTTCTTTGGGCTAAATATGCATTTGTTTAACTGAAAAGTAGGGCTGCCCATAAGGACCTTTTTTGGCCCCCAACCCATTATTTCATATTTTCCCACGCCCCTTTCTATTTTTCCACGCTAATTAATATTTTCCCACGCCCTTTCCTCTTTTTCCACATTTTTTCATATTTTCCACCCTATTTCATATTTTCCAATGAACCTCTCTATTTCCCTATACTTTTTATATATTTTTCCACAGTATTTAATATTTTCTTACGCCTGATCTTTTTTCTCATGCTATTTCCTATTTTCCCACGCTTTTTTCATATCTCCCCACGCCCCTTCGTCTTTTCCAACACTATTTCATATTTTCCCGCGCACTTCCTTTTTTCCCACGCTATTGCGTATTCTTCCACGCTTGTTTCATATTTTCTTACGACCTTTCGTATTTTCGCACACTATTTCATATTTCCCCACGCCTCCTCCTTTTTCCGATGCTTATTCATATTTTCCCACGCTCGGGCCGTAGTAAAAATATTAAATAACGTGGGAAAAAGCAAGGGGCGTGGGAATATATGAAATAGCGTAGGAACAAAGGAATGGGGGTGGAAAAATATGAAATAGCGAGGGAAAAAAGAAGGGGAGTGGGAAAATATTAAATGGTGTGGAAAATATATATAAAGCGTAGGGAAACAGGACGGGTCGTGGGAAAATATGAAAAAGCGTGGAAAAAAGGATGGGGCGTGGGGAAATATGAAATAGCGTGACAAAACAGGAAGGGCCCTGTGATTATATAAAAAAAAGCGTGGGAAAGTATGAAGTAGCGTAAGGAAAAAGAGATGGGCGTGGGAAAATATGACATGTAATTAAAAATTAGGAAGGGGCGTGGGAAAATATAAAAAAGCATAGGGAAGTATAAAGTTTCTTTTTTCTAACCTTGCTATATCTTATAAATCATATACGTACACTGTTTTGGGCAAGTTTGGTGATTGGGGAAGATTTATAACAGGGTCAAATGTTAAAGAATCTGTCGATTTTCCGTTTGAATTATTGATTTGGATAAAAATTCTACTATTTGATTGAAAATTTAAGCATTTTGTTGAAAATGCAACTATTCTATTAAAAACTCATCTTCTTCGGTCAAAAATTCAACTACTTGGTTGAAAGTTGAACTAGTTTTTTAAAAATTTATCTTTTTGGTTCAAGATTCATCTCTTTGGTGTAAATTTGAGTTAAAAATGTATGTTTTTTAGTCGAAAATTCACGTATTCTATTGCAAATTCGTGTTTTTCGGTACAAACTTAATCTTCTTACACTTTTCGTTGAGAATTAATCTTTTTTGTCAAGATTCATCACTTTACTTTTTAATTCATCTTTAGAGTTGAAAATATAACCTGTTTGCTTTTTTAAATTGAAAATACAACTATTTCGTCATTGGTTGAAAATTTATATTTTTAATTCAAAGTTGATCTTTCCTATTTAAAAATTCAACTTTTTGGTTGAAACTTCATGTATTTTGTTGTGGATTCAACTATTTTGCTAAATCTTCGTCTTCTTTGATTTCAAATTAAAATAGTTTTTGGTTAAAATATCAAAAATTACCGGTTTCGTGAAGATTCATCTTTTCGGTTTGAAAATTGAACTACTTTGTAGAAAATTCATCTTTTTGGTCTGAAAATTCAACAGTTTGGTAGAAAATTAAAGTGTATAGTTGTAAATTAACTTTTTTGTTAAAAATTCTTATTTTTGAGTTCAAAATTCAATCATTTTGTAAAAAAATAAGTCTTTTTTTAACATTCATATCTTCGTGTATACCATCTTCTTTGGTGAAAAATGCAACTATTTAATTGAGAATTCATCTATTTGGTTAAAAATTAAAATATTTATTTGAAAAATTAACTACTTGGTAGACAAGTAACTTTTTTGTTGAGGATTTATCGTTGATGAGTCAACTATTATGATGAGAATTCGTTTTTTGTTGGAAATTAATTTTCTAAACTGAAAGTGCAACTATTCCATTTTTTGTTCAAAACTTATATTTTTTAGTTGAAAATTCAATCATTTGGTTGAAAATGTATCTATCTTGATTGAAAATCACATTCTTCGTTCGTTGAAAATTCGCCCTTTTGGATTGTAAATTCATACATGTATGTATGTATACCATTAAGCCATTTCCCTTTCAGGGTAGGCGTGACACTACCCGATTCGGGTAGTGTTTCTAGGTGGATAGCTTGTAGTAAAATAACTACAAGTGTGGGCTCACCACACCCACGATGTGCCAACAGCACTCAGTTTTCTCGAATGGTCACCCATCCAAGTACTAACCGCGGCCAACGCTGCTTAACTTCAGTGATCTGACGAGAACTGGTTTTTTCAGCGTGGTATGGCTGTTGGCCATTATGAAATACGAAATATTAAACTTTTTGTTGAGAATTCATCTTTTTTGTTTAAAAACTGAACGATACTTGGTTTAAAATTCAAATTGGGGGGGGGGGGGACTACGGTTGTCAACGAGGAGTTTAATATTATTATTTCCTGAGTTGAGACCGTAAGAGCCCCTGACGCTTGGGTGATCCCGTTGAGTCCCCTTGTAAGCCTAAGCTATTGGCTTACCGCACAGACGACAGAGGGGACTTTCTGCGAGCCTTATCTTATGTCTGTGATATCCGAAATTTCCATGCCCTATATACATTTATGTTAGAACTTTGACTTCGTTCCTTCCGAGCTTAAGTATTTTCTTCGCTCGATTAAGGTTTAGCTTTAAACCCAAGAGTGTTTCGGCCTGTCTGCAGCCAGAGGCCAATTCCCACTCATTCTGATGTTCCTCGGACAGCCAACTGTTGATTTTTCCAGTCCAAACCTACTGGAAATGCCTACAAGTGGTTCGGGTCCAGTAAAGTTTTCTCTTGCTGCTAATTTTGCTAGCCTGTCCGATATCTCATTTCCTTTGATGCCACTGTCTCCAGGGATCCAAAGTAAAGTCACTCGGTTTACCGTCGCTAGGTTGTTCAGTGCCTCAAAGCACTCTAATACTAAGAGCGACGTAGTCGTTGTTCCATTCAGGGCCATTATAGCAGCCCTGCTGTTTGAGCAGATACGGATGTTTCTTTTGTTGCCATACTCCTGTGCCTTATAGGCACACTGTAGCATGGCCATAATCTCAGATTGTAGAACTGTGGAGTAGAATCCGATCGAGATTGTGGAACCCATTCCACTGCTTCTGCGATATACATCGGCTCCTGCCTTCTCCTTGTTTCTGGAGCTATCTGTAAACCAGTTGTCCCCATCAATGAGCAGGTGTGCTTCGCCGTTAACCCAATCCTCCTTCGTGGATAGGCTAACACGATACTTCTTGTCAAAGAGATAGCGAGTGGGTGTTTTGTCCCTGAGCATGCTCAAGGTCGGCCTACTCGCGATATCGGTTGGGATCCGCACTGCCGTCGAGATCCTTCCGCCTTTTACCATATTTAATCTCCAGGCAGCCTTCGCAGCCACGGGCTTAATGGTGAGGTGGAGGGGCTCAAAACCTGTTAGTGCCCCCAATGCCATTGTGGCTTTCGATTTTAAAGCACCAGTGACGCCTCTTAGAATCAGTACCCTGATTCTTTCCAGCTGAGACTTCACAGTCGACAGTTCGGCCCTGCTCCACCAGACCACAACCGCATAGGTTATCCTGGGTAGCAGGATCGCTGTGTAGATCCACATAAGTGTCCAGCCCTGTAGAACTCTTGCTCCTTGTGAAGTGGCCTACTTGACAAGACGGTTATACCAAGTATAACCGATCCTGCCTGCTTTCGGAATGAAGACTACTCTCGTGCCTCTACATGCCGTCGGAACATATCCCAGCGTCAGACTAGCCCTAGACAGTCTCACAAGCGGTCCTATTATGATCTCTCCCGTCCTCTGTAAGAGGACCGGATATATGCTATCCAAACCAGGAGACTTGTAAGGACTGAAAGAATTCAGGGCCCACCTGGCTCTGGAGGGTGTAACAATCTCGTTGGCTAGCCGCCGTTTCGGACCCAGCTGGGCCACAGGCGGTTTTGGTGGCCTCTATGGTGTCGCTCCCTTTTCTCCAGACCTTATGAAGCCCAGAAAATGTGCCTTGATCAGGTGAGCCAAGGTCTCCTAGTTCGACGCTGAGTATTCCCCGTCGGGCAATTTTAGGGTGCCGAGAATTGCATCCGGGTTTCGAGAAAGCAGTTTGTCCAGTCGGGGGAGCTGGGCGAAAAGTTGTACCAGAATTTGGCTAGCCGGAGAAACAGATTGGGAGGAGAGGGTTATGTTAGACCCGTTCGAGCCCAAACCCTCTCCCCCCTCCGCAACCTCCGTTCCTCTTTCCTTGAAATTTTTGTTTTTTAACATGGTCATTTTGATCCCACGAGCAGCTAGGGAAATGACAGGTCCGCCCCTGCAGAGCCCCGCATGCAGGGGTGAGACTACTTACTCGGGGAGGTCGTCCGGTGTCCCCGAGAGGCCGTTAAGACACCTTCGTACCATTAGGTTTTTTTTAAGTTTATTCCGTTCTGTTTGAAAGATTATTGAGGTTTTAAAGTGTGTATAGGCTTCAGTCAATAAGACTGAAACTTAGTACTTAATTAAAAATTTACCAATTTCTATTTGTTCTTACAGAGTTGAGTTTGCATGTTGGCTCGCCTCCTCACCCGCGCTCGCGCTCGCTCCAGCGTAGCCAACCTTCTTCGAGACAACGCAGCCAACCAACCGACCAATTTGAGTCCGGTAAGTAACTTTTTTGAGTTACTCGTTACAGTCACGTTACTTAAAATATTAACGTTAATTTCTCTAAAAGTTACCATAAATTTTGCCTCCAATTTTTGAAAATTACAAACAATGGGCATGCCTAAAATAAAATGTACCTACGCTATATGTTGAGATATAAAGGACAATACGTTTGCAAAAATAAACACAAAACCCTTATAATACTGTCTACTCTAGTTGGGTTGAATTTGAACTCCCATTTTCGCTCGGTAACGTTAAAATTCTGCGCTCTTGGCACTCATTCAATTTAGCCTAAACTCTATTCAATTAATTAATTTACATTGACTGATTAGGTTGAATTTGTGTTTATATATGCATAAGGAGTATTTTCCTTCAAAATTTTCCCTATTATTTCACTTTTTGATCATTTTTATTCTTTAACCTAATTTATGCAGCTACTCAAGGAAGAAAGTAGTAAATACATTTTGGATGAGTCCGCTGTCAACTTGACCTGAAATTTCTAATTTTACTACGCATGTGCTAATTCTTTTGCTCCTGGTGAAACTTTCAACCCAGAGGAAAAATTTATATATAGTTTAATAGTGGAGAAGGCAATAATATTTTTCACTTGTTTTATAAATTTTTCTGTATGAAACGAATGGAAAATATTAGTGTCTTGTCTACTATATTTGAACTATATACAGGGTGTTCCGCGAGTTATCCTTGTTAGACCAACAAAAAATGATTCGAAAAGTCGCATAAACTTTTTGGGTACGTTACGTATTTTGGGACTTACAGAGCTTTGAAGTTGTATGTAGTTTGAGCCGCTTTTGTGACAGTGTGCGTGCATGGAGGCTAGCAATCGTCAGCACCACTTCCCCTCTAGCGCCAAGTTCACGACGTACGAGGTGTACAAAAAAGAGAAATCCAAGCTCGCTCGACAAGTTCAAACTTTTACCAATTGATCCATGAAATTAATAAAATAAAATGAATTGCACTTTCAGTAATTTGTGTCGAACTGTGCACGTGCCCAGATGACATCTGTACAACTGTACACGTACACAGTACTTCGTAAAATCGAAAAAATTTTGCAATCCTTAAAGTGGTTTATCCCAATTTTTTTTTATCAACTTAATGCTCTCGAACATGATATTGGAACATCTCCTGGAAACCACCCCAACAGAGACATGCGTCTGCATTTGCCTCCAGGTGCATGAGGGATATTTTTGCATCACATACTTACAAAAATCTGAGGGGTTGGGGGACGGTATTGGAATATCATATCTCAGGTAGCTAAGTTCATAAAAAATCACAAGGACTTGGAGTATTATTGAAATTTTTTGATTTTCGTAAGTATGTGATGTAAAAATATTCCTAATAAACCTAAAGGAAAATTCAGACACATACCACCGCTGGGGTGGTTTCCTGGGGATGTTAGAACATCATCTTCGAGAGCATTAAGTTGATACAATAATCATTGGAATAAACCACTTTGATCGAGCTTAGATTTCGCTTTTGTGTACACCTCGAACTTGGCGCTAGAGGAAAAGTGGTGCTGACGATCGCTAGTCTCCATGCACACACACTGTCACAAAAGCGGCTCGCATACATACAATTTCAAAGATCTTTAAGTCCCAAAATACGTATCGGACCCAATAAGTTTATGGGACTTTTAGACTTATTATTTTTTTTTCTACCCGACGCTACACGGATAAGGATAACTCGCGGGACACCCTGGAAAAAATGCCGCGCCGCCTCTGTTGCAAATTTAAATTTCGCACGAGCAACTTTGAATTTTCCGCCAACTTAACTGATCTGGCGGTGGCACCATCTGCTATTAGTAAGAATGTATAGACTTACGGTATCTTAGCACACACACGAACCATTATCGTCTGTCGGCGAATGTTCAACTACTGTTTTACTGATATTCTTCGAACAGCACCCTGCCCTAGAACTGTCAGGCTTAGTTGATATTAAAAAGAAAGCGTTATTAGGTAAATTTTTCACTTTCTTTCCCCGTTGGACATTCAAAGACGTCATTTGATTCAATTCGAATGTTACATAGAGTATAGGTCCTTCCAGCGTTGGATATCTACAGACATCTTTGGATTGAATTCAAAATCCAAAATATTGGTGGCTGTCATTGCTTTCCACGGTGAACTTCCACAATAGACGTAGGGTTTAATTCAAATTTCATGCGCTTTCCGCTTTGTTCTTAAAAAAGATTCTAAATTTAAAATTTTAAATACCTCTTTTCGTTACGCCTCTCGAGAACTTCTGAAGAACTACAAAATTTAATGTTATAGAACTGTTGATGATGTAAGATTGCTGATTTATCAACTGTCATCATTTATGTCATAATAAGGTCAAAATTAAACAAATTTTTTTTCATGAATTGTTTACAACGGTTATTTAAAAAGTTTCTCCCTTTTTCTCTGAACGAAATCACGTTTAAAGTTACACATAAGCTTGAATACATGAAACTGCAACTACTGTAGCATGCTTTTTTCTGCGTAAGTATTCCAAATTAAAAATGCATACATTTCTGTTTTAAAGTGTACATAAGTTTGAGTTAATGAGACTGCAACATCTGAAACATGCTTTTCTTAGTACTGAATTGAAAATTTATCAATTTCTATTTGTTCTTACAGAGTTGAGTTTGCACATTGGCTCGCCTCCTCACCCGCGCTCGCGCTCGCCCCAGCGTAGTCAACCTTCTTCGAGCCAACGCAGCCGACCAGCCAACCAATCTGCATTCGGTAAGTAATTTTTTTTAAGTTGCTCGTTACAGTTACGTTACTTAAAATATTAACTTCAATTTTTCTGAAAGTTACTGTAAATTTTGCCTTCCATTTTTGAAAATTACAAAAAATGGGAATGCCTAAAATAAAATTTACCTACGCTATATTTGGAGTTGTGAAGGACAATACGTTTGCAAAAATAAACACAAAACCCTTATAATGCTCTCTACTCTAGTTCTTCAGCAATTAACTATAATAATCTGGAAACAATTCATATAAAGTCGATGTAACACTTCTTAGTATACATCACTTTAAAATCGCATAAAATTCTCTTCAACATAAAGTTGATTCCTTGCATGGAAGTATTTTGAGTGCTCTTCTGAAAAGCGCATACACGGGAATTAATTCAAAACTTCATAGACACGCTTAGGCATTTTTAGTTACATTTCAGAAACCCATGAAGATGTCTTTAGTTATATTTCCTTAAATTGGAGACAAGATGTTAAAACTATGTAATATGAATTTCAGACCTTTACTACAATTTTCCTAGGTCATCACACGAGTTGAAGTCAAGGTACAAAATTTGACAAATTCCTGAATATTTATTTGAAACTTCTCACCTGGTATATTCTCTTCAAGAGATCGAAAATATTTCTTTTAGGAGTCATTCGACGTGGAAATCCATAGACTTTCCAAAAATTTTTAAAAAAGTTTCTCCCTTTTTTTCTGAACGGTTAATCACATTTCAAGTTATACATAAGCTTGAATAAATAAAAATTCACCTGCTATGGCATGCTTTTCTCAGTGTAAGTATTCAGAATTAAAAATTCATCCATTTCTGTTTGTTCTTACAGAATCAAATCCGCATGTTGACACACCTCGTCTTCCGCGCTCGCGCTCCCGTCAGCGTGAGGAACCTTCTTCGAGCCAACCTCCTTCGAGCCAACCTCCTTCGAGCCAACCTTCTTCGAGCCAATCTTCTTCGAGCCAACGAAACCGACCAGGCGGCCAAACTGCGTTCGGTAAGTACCTTTTTTTTGAATGACTCGTTACAGTTACGTTACGTTGCAAACAAATCAGCTCGTTACAGTTACGTTTCTTGAAGAATTAACTAGAAGTTCTATAAAAGTTAATACAAATGTTGCCCCCATTGCCCTCAATTTTTGAAAATTACAGGAAATGAGCATGCCTAAAATAAAGTATACCTACGCTATATTTTGAGATGTGAAAGACAATACGTTTGCAAAAGTGAACACAAAACCCTTATGATGCTCTCTACTCTAGACCTTCAGCAATTAAATATAATAATCTGGCAACAATTTATATCAAGTCAATGTGACACTTTATTATTATACATCAGTTTAAAATCTCTAAAAATTCTCTTCAACATAAAGTTGTTCCCTTGCATGGAAATCTTTTGCATCCACTTCCGAAAAGCGCACACATGAAAAAAATAAGTTTTGTCAAGTTTGCGAAACTAATTCAAGAGTAGCGGATATGCAAGGATATATGCTTGGACTTTGATGTAAGAATCCTGGGTAAGCGATAGAGTGAGATGATAGGTATATGTGCCCCAACTTATGAGTGAATTTTCGATTTCGTAAATTTTATGAATAGGCGATTTAAAAAAATTTGAATATACATTTTTTATTTTCTCTCTTGTTATGTGTAAAATAGTGGTTAAGACTTTATCAAAGAGAAGCAATTAGGAACAGATTGGAATCACTGTACATTACTTTAGCCTTGACAGAGATATCTGATAATTAGTCGTATCGTATGAACAGACTGCGGCACTGGGCATTTAGTGTAGTTTATATATTAGGCTGATGAACGCAAAGGTGAAGACGTGTGGACCCCTGCGAGTGATGTGCGATATTTTATTCGCAATCAGTATGTTATGAGAATATAGGGCCTCCTGAAAAATAAGCGTTAAATACCCCTTACCCGAAATGGCGCAAGAACGTTCTATAAAGTGAATGTTTTTTTATCATGAAGATGATCACTGTCTGAGCATTCTTCTGTTTTGTTTTCTCCATTTTTTCAAATTTCTTGAAGGGCAGCTCATATTTATCCTTTCATTTTTCGGGTAGTAAATCTTGATGTGCTTCTTTCACTTCTTAAATTATGTTCAGTGGTGGGATTTTGGTTGTTTTATTCATAATTTTGAGTGCAGGAAGTGCAAGTAATAATCTTTCAGCAGATGACACCGTTTTGTAGAGAGCTATCTAACGCTCACTTTTCAATGGGCGTGATGGGCTCATACCATGGTGGTTTCAAATAAAATATTTGTTAACCAAACAAAAGTCAAAACAAGTTACCAGCCGATGGGAACAGTTTTCCGCCAAATTCTACGTGGCGTATAGCAAATATTTGAAAGAGTTTTTTCTAGAAAACAGCAAAAAAGCGAATCAGCTTAGTCAAATTAATACTCAGAAAATGAGCTTAGAATAAAAAAAATTATGAACCGGAACGACAACCACCCCTATACCTATCGAACTTCACGTATAGTAAACAAAACATACGTTCCAGGAACGTTCCACTGATATGATATCCATATTATAAACTGACAATTATCGTAGATCATGCCATAAGTTGATCGAAGTCAAGCTACAGATTTCGAGAAATTCTTGAATTTTTTTCAAAACTTCCCACGTGGTACATTCTTTTTAAAAGATCAGAAATATCTCTTTTAGAGGTAATTCGACGTGGAATTACATAAACTTTCTAACGGTTTTCCAAAAATAGTTTCTTTCTTTTTGTTTGAGTGATTAATCAGGTATCAATGTGTAAATGGGCTTGCGTAAATGAGACTGCAACTTATGTAACATGCTTCTCTTAGTGTAAGTATTCAAAATAAAAAATTTATTAATTTCTATATGTTCTTACAGAATTAAGGTCGGTGGGCAACTCACTTTGGGTTTCGGGCCACCTAAGCCAACATCCCAACGCAGCTTTATTTCGTAAGTAACTTTCTTTTTTAGGTGACTCGTTTCAGTTTTGTTACGCTTGTTTAGTTTTTGTAAATTAACTCGTTACAGTTTGGTTACTTAAAGAAGTAACTTTAAGTTCTCGAAAATTTACTATAAATTCTGCCTCCCATCCTCCTTAATTTTTGAAATTTAAAAAAAAAATTGGTATACCTAAAATAAAATGTATCCACGCTATATTTTGAGATGTGGAGAGCAATACGTTTGTAAAATTAAACACAAGACTCTTATAATGCTCTTGTTTCCTTGCATGAAAATATTGTTTACTACTTTGATGAGATTAATTTTGCATATTAGATTTAGCTTAGGAAATTCGTCGTGCATAAAAGCACAACTTTGAAACCTTCTTTTAGCAGACAATAATGTTATATTTGTTAAATTCAAAACTACAAAAGAAAAGTTGGCCAGTGAATAAAATATTAAATTTATTCTTTCCAAACTGAATGTCTTACACTTTCGGTTTGTTTTATGAATAAACTAAAAGCTTTTATCATTCATTTGCACAACAAAGGAAATTTTTCATTTATCCTATTTAAATTTTCGCGGACATTTGACGTCTGTTAAAGCAAAAACTAAGAGGGAATGTCAGTTGGTAAAAATGAGGGGCCGATCGAAAAGAAATCTATACTATAATCTAAAGCAGATTCCTACCAATTAAATGTTGAAACGTAAAAAAATGAAATGGTACAAAATTACGAATTTGAATCAGTATTATTAGAATTAGGGCCATTGACTTGATTTGAAATTAAGTTAGAAATTTCGCCATTGGGTGCAGAATAAATAAAACGTCGGGATTGTTCTGTTGAAACTGAGGAGGCTGAATCGCTGGAGTCAAAGTTCTTTTATCGAAATAAAAATTACCAATCACTCACTTTGGCAGAACCCCGCAACGGTTTCACAATTTTTTTAACGTGCCCGAGGGCCGATCCAAAAAGGGATCTATAATCCAAAGCAGTTTTCTGCCAATTAAACGCTGAAACCTAAGAAAAGAAAATAGTGGAAAATTACGAATTAAAATAAATAAATTAACATGGAATTAAACATTGATTAGAATTTATTTATTATTTTATAAAAGTGAATATTTAGGAATGCAATAGCCACGGTTTACGCGTATGCTAACATCAATCAATTTGACAATAAAGCGTTCTGAGTAATTAGGAAAGCCCTGACCCAAGTGGTGCCAATCAGAGCAGAGATTCTTTTCACTCTTTTCGAAATTTCCCCACCACTGGAAAAGTCGTGAAAAGCGTTGAGAGTCCCAAGCATCTGCGAGAATCGGGTCTATGCCACTGTAACGTAACTGGTCCAAAGTTGCGAAACTACGTCTCGACAAAACTGAAATCTTAAATAAGGGTTCTAAAATCTTAATGCTCGATAAATCCTGGTGGAATTCAAATTTGTAATGCGCCAGTTGTTGGTGTCTCGACACAAACAACGATGAACTCCATAGTTAATTACACCTGAAAATCCTAAAAAGAAAATAGCTAGCGAATCTCAAGGTCATAGGTCGTGTAAGAGCGCAACGGAAAGAATTGAGACCAAATTCAACTATGAAACAATTTGACAGATTTATTTGAAAAGCAAAGACCGAAAATGATGTTGAAATTACATTAAGCAAAAGTTATTTAAATTATTGGAGCCTGGTA
Source organism: Andricus curvator (assembly GCA_932195095.1). Classification (NCBI taxonomy): domain Eukaryota; kingdom Metazoa; phylum Arthropoda; class Insecta; order Hymenoptera; family Cynipidae; genus Andricus; species Andricus curvator. The sequence goes on along the minus strand of CAKNYM010047124.1, from coordinate 106,949 downwards.
AAAATCCAGAAAACTACATAATTTTAGTTTATCATGATTCGAGTTGAACTAGTTTGAGAATATGAACAATACACGCGTCACGCACCAAAAGTTAATATTCATCGAATCTATAGATTCGATTGCAAATCAAACGAAAGAATTCAATAGCAAAATCCCGAAAAAGGCGAACGTTTGGCAGGCACGCTACATGGCGTTACAACCGTGCCGAACGTAATTTCAATAAAGAGATCACTGAATTTACAATGTGAACTAAAGTTGAACGATGTTAGGAATATCGCGTGAGCACTCCCGGGAAATAATATCATTCACGATTCGAAAAAGAGTAATGAAAATGGTGAAGCGTGGCAAAGCGACTCAGTCGAATCGCTATTATGAATTACTACGCTTTGCTGCGCTTGCCAGAACAAATAAAAACTTTACCTCGGCCATTGTAAACAAAAAATCCAAATGGTAATGCGAAATTTTGGAATTAGCCGCCACTTCGGCTTTACAAAAATTGATTGGCTTCTAGTCTGACGAAGAAAATGGCTTCCTGCCAGTATTACGTCCAGAGAGAGAGTGAAGAGCTCCACAATGTCTGGCCACTAGTGCACCCTGCACCTACGCTTTTAGATATCCATTGCGAGTCCCCGGAATGTCTGACCATTCACTATTGTGTCCTCAAAAATCACTCATGACATAAGGAGAACGTGTAACTAGAAAGTTCGTCTTCTAGGCTTCCGAGTGGATGAATATGACTTATGCCAGACGCGCGGGGTTCCGCGCGCCACTGCTACTGACTGGAACAGCCGATTCGGAACTGGAGAGGTTACAGGCTCTGGCCTCTGGCGGGAGTAGAATCGTACTTCGAATTATCAAATACTCATCCTTCCTTCCTTCTTTCTCAATTAATCGACATATGACATCCTTCTTCGGTCGGAGTGGCTAGAATTTTACATATAGAAAGTGTATTTGAAAAACAATTGGGGTTTATTCTATAAATTCGAGAGTGCTCGGAAAGTTCGTGGTGCGGCTCCCTTTCTGGATGTTTATTACCGAGCGCGATTTATAACTACGAATGTCTACCGGTGCCGGCTGTTATAAATCTGTCGACGTTACAGATTTATATCTGCAACGTCACACCACATATGTCGAACATACTCAGGTAGAGACACTCGAGCTCTCCGTACAAAAACAGTTTTTTTTTCTAAATTTTCCTTCTATTTTCTGAAATTAAAATTCTTCTAAGGAAACCTATTTTAAATTTGTGTACATAGAGTCTAGATGTTCTTAAATCGTGAGAACCTACTCTCAAGCTAAATTTCAAATTCCAGGGTATTCCTTTCCTTTATAGTTATAACTAGTTTCAATACAGGATGTGCTTAAGACCTTAAGTTTTTAATCTCGAATTTCTAAAAGTACATGCTTATGGTATAATTTAAATCATTCGTGTCCCTCGGCATCCTGTCCTACTTGCATTCTGACCTTTCATAAATCATACAATATTTCTTAAGGGTGTTGGATAAACGACTTAGAGAATGGCCGACTGGCTCTGAAATTTTTCAAAGCCCAAACCCCCAATTTTTCCGGCACTGGAAAAGTGTGTATTTATTTTTAATTTTTATTGAGATGAAATTCAACTATACTTACGTGTACTGTAGTGGTCTCGCAGTCGATAAAATCAGTCAATTGTTAATGGGAAAAAGTTTCTTCTGAAAATATCTCATAAATGCCGAGGGAGCAGACGAAAATTTAGAAAGAGATGGTCGATAGGAGAAGCCACGCTTGCCAAAACTATATTTTCTGCACAACACCGACACTTTTCACAAAATCCGAGGGAAGAGCCAAAATCCTAAGGCTTTATTCTTCCTTATTATTATTAGCATTTGATATTATCAAATGCTTATAATAATAAGAAAGAATAAAGTCTTAGAATTTTGGGCCTTCCCTCCGATTTCGTCAAAAGTGTCGGTGTTGTGAGTGAAGATATATTGTTTGCAAGTGCGATCAAGTTTCGTCTGCTTCGAATGAGCTCTGACGTCATATTTTCGATCTCTCTTCTCCTGGATTATATCGTCCCAAGATTCCACTTTCACGCCGTTTACCGCAAGAAATGATGAAATTCTTATTATAATAAGGAAGAATAAAGCCTTAGGATTTTGGCTCTTCCCTCCGATTTTGTGAAAAGTGTCGGTGTTGTGCAGAAAATGTAGTTTTGGCAAGCGTGGCTTCTCCTATCGACCATCTCTTTCTAAATTTTCGTCTGCTCCCTCGGCATTTATGAGATATTTTCAGACGAAACTTTTTCCCATTAACAATTGACTGATTGTATCGACTGCGAGACCACTACAGTACACGTAAGTATAGTTGAATTTCATCTCAATAAAAATTAAAAATAAATACACACTTTTCCAGTGCCGGAAAAATTGGGGGTTTGGGCTTTGAAAAATTTCAGAGCCAGTCGGCCATTTTCTAAGTCGTTTACCCAAACCCTTAAATCGTATATTTCTATGCTTGTTCATTTTATCTGTCAATTATTAACTACAAATATGAATATGATTAATATTATAAGTGGAAAGAGTAGATAATGCAGCTTTTCACCTTATCTGACCGATAAAGCAGATTCGCGATCGTCACAGTTCAAAATTCCGCTAAAATTCAAATTGGATAAATTAAAAACTCTATTTTTTATACAAATTAAAAATGAAAGTTTCTAGTTTATTCAGAAAACAAAGTTACAGTGTAAGACATTCAGTTTGAAAAATAAAAATTTAATATTTTTATTACTGGTCAGTTTTTCGAGCATAGTTCTGAATTAAACAAATATAACATCATTATATTATAAGGACGTTTCAAAGTACGAGTTTTCATACTTTTTCATTGTGTTTATTTGTTTAATTTCAAAGAAATCCACTGAAAATTGAATATTTAAATTTTCAGATAAACAAATTTATTTTCAACAAAATGAAATTTTTACAAAGTATTGCAAATTTCCACCAAGTAGTTGAATTTGTAACCAAAAAAGACGATTATCATTTCAAATAAAAACAGTTGAATTAAAAATAAAAATGCAATATTGTTACTCGATATGTTAGGAATTAAAAGCGTTTCAAATTAAATATAATATAGTAACTTTTATAACTCAAATGTATAAAAATCACATATTATACATGTGAATACATACATATATATATACATTTATATATATTATGTATACAATATATACATAATATATATTTTCCCGGTGTACACGAAATTGATAAAGATCTCTTTGTTTACAAAAATAGATGCCCTGTGGTACTCAGGAATCCCTGATGGCGACGTTTCAGCAGATAAATTTGAGGATATTTGTATCCCTTCTGGTAGCCGTTTTTTTCTACAAATGCCAGGTGATCATGTTGTTACTGGAACTCTACATTTGGAACTCTTCGCGCGTGGTATTCCTAGCTGGATGCCATTAAAATTTCCCTATAAGAAAGTAGATTCACCTGCGCGTATTTTTCTATACTTGCGTTCTTTTTCTTCCGGTTATTTACATGCGAACTTCGATAAAGATGTCCACAGAAACAATGATCCCAGTGTTCGAGGATACCGCTGTTTTGTAAAAACAAAAGACATTCTTTACGAAGTAAATCTTACGCCACTTCCTCTAGAAGAAAATGTGAATTTGCCTCAATGGACAGCTATTTATGTACAATCACCAGATAACCCTTCCATTAATGCGGGGTTGCTAAAGCGTTTTACAGGACAGAATGCACCCGACTGGATTAATTGAGGAAATTGGATTAGGACTGCGACCTTGAAATTAATAGGGGATGACTGGCAGCGCTTAAAAGCCTGGCATCGCTTTTGAATAGGAAATGAATAAAATACATGCACTGAATCGAATCCAAGTTTATTTTATACCAAAAAGAAAATATATTGTTACTTTTAAACGTACTCAAGGATTTTTAAAAGAAAGACGAATAATATAGTGGAACCAATCTTGCATAATTACTGTGTGCAAAATTTGATTTACCTTCCAGTTAAACCCATTTCAATTATATAGCCTGTGTAAACTCTATAAAAATCAGTATAATTATTAAAATGGGGTTTAAAGTTGTAAAGCAATCAAGTGAATTCGAGAAATTCAAGAAAAAATCATGTTTAAAAATAAGAGCGAATGGATTTGCAGCGAAAACATCCAATACAGTGTGATCCGGCAAACTTGTGTCAATTTGCCCCCAATACATGATGATAATCTCATTTGAACTCCTTTAATTTTTTTTAATGTAACTTAAACGAAATCTATTTCACAAATTTGCAAGATATTACAGCTCTATCCGACTCCTTGGAAAGATATCCTTAAATATATACTTCCAAGTGGTAGTACAAGAAAAATCCGGCAGAGAGCGCAGCTGGGGCCTCTACACAGTTTAGCACTATCTATTATACTGACAATGAGTAAGTGATGTTACGTATAAAAAGTTGATTCTAATTATTCAGTGGAAGTTATTGCGAATTGAAAATGGTTGGACACAGGTATATTGTACCGAATTGTGATTCGGGGTACGATGTCCCTCATAAAGAAAAGTGTGATCAGTTTACTATTCCATCTGAAGCAAATAGATTATTATTAGAAAGGGAAAACGGGATTCCAAGGAAAGATTACTTATTAAAATCGGGAATGCTAACTTTCTTACATCAAATTTTGTTTACCCGTATTCAGAAACTCAATATCTGAGAAGCACGATTTTATTTTAAACTCAAAATTAAATTTTTTATCGCAATCTGTAGAAAAGCCTGGTCCAATTTTAGATTACTGGTACTTCGAGATTGTCAACTTCCAGATCAATTTCCTTAACCTGGATAACTTTCTTTGATGAAACTTTTTTGTCCTTAATTCTATATCACTTCGGTTTGGGAGTGGACATTTGCTTTATCTTCAAATATTAATTTCGATTTAACAAAATGTTTTATCGCTCTTTTGAAAAAATCCAATTTTGTTGGTTATCTCGTTCTGTACTACCACTCTTCAAATACATATATATAACAAACTAACTACATAGATTTATCATATTGGGCGTGTCTGGTATAGGAGGATTTCAAAAGGCCATAGTTAAAAACAAGGTGCCGCACCATCGCTGATCCCTGATTGCCTGGCTCATTTATCCGAAAAAAAGGAAAAGAAACTGTCCGCAGAAAAAAGTGCCATCATCTGTATCTGGAAAGCCTAAATCCAAAAAAAATAAAAGTCGTGGCAGAATCTACCATGACAGATAAATTTTCGAATGAAAACTCGAATATTTTGAATATTTCCTATTCAAATTGGACTGAAAATTCGAATGTAATTCAGAATACAAAGGAACAGGATGATACATTTTTGCAAGAAAATTCAAATCCTGAAAATGAAGAAATTGGTGATCCCGAAAACACTGAAAATGCTGAATGAACAAAGCAAATTTATTTATTTAAATTCCTGTTCGATACAAACAATTCGAATAACATAAAGAAGCCAGTGTCGTGGTGCCATCGTAAAGCCTTTAAACCTCGCCCATGCATTGAACTAACGGATTGTTCTGCACGATTAATTAATAAGAGAATAAATGAATCAGACGCTTTAATTCAAAATTTTGTCAATCTGAAATTTTGTTCCGGATGAGCATCAGCCAGTTCTCTTAAAAATTTTGAGAATTCTTTCGCGATACGAGATCCATCGGGATTTTTACGCCATTGAAAGTGCTGCTCAGTGATGCCTAATGGGATTAAAAGCTCGTCTTGTGAAAATTGCTCAAAGGGAAAGAAGACAATTCAACAAAATAGGATACGATTGTAAACCATGAGTGAGAAACGACGTTTTATTATTCACATGTGTACTTCGAAAAAAGAAAAACTGCAACTTTTCAGAAAAAGACTGTACAAATCCAAAAGAATGGTAGGGGATTACCAAAGATTGTATCATCACTATAAAGTCCAATTGCAGAAGAATCAGGAAGAAATGACAGCTCTTCTTGACAAAGGTCTTCAAGAGAAACTTTCCCAAGTAAACGTTAGCAAGCATGAGAGAACTGCGATTGAAGAAATACTGGCAGCAACCAAAGTTAGAGATTCTAAAGGACATCGATATTCAGAAGAGTGGATAATTTTGTACTTAATTTTTCACAGGAAATCACCAGCAGCTTATCGTCTTCTGAGGGACAACAAGATTCTACCATTGCATTCAACGAGCACAATTCGCAGGTGATAAGAAACTCAATTAATGAATTTTATACACTTTTCAAATTTGAAATGATTTTAGAATACGTTTCTATTAAAAACTAATTCAATGACATAGAGACTTTATTAATGAAAATTTTATTTCGTATGAAAACAGATATTTATCATTGATGGACACACCTTGCGGATTTGGTGACTCGTTTTCGAAATTATTTGAAGACCGATTATCGCAGTTGCCTGAGATATTGCGACATGGAATCTTGTTACTTGACGAAATGTCGACCCGAAAAAATGTTCGCCTTGACCCTAAAAAAATGAAACTGTTGGGCCTGACTGATTTTGGTGAGTATGCGCTAAACTAATCAGTTGATATTAATAGTAAGGCTGATTACGGATCGGTTCTTATGTTTCATCCGCTGATGGAGTCTATCACGCAGCCGATAGCTGCTTGTGTGTCTAAGGGACCAGTTGTTGGAACAACTTTAGCCAAATTAATCATCCAGGCTATCAGTCTATTAGAAAAGCCTGGAGCAAAAGTGCACGGAGTTGTTACTAATAATGGAGCAGCAACTAACCGAAAGTTATGGTCGATTTTTGGAGTCAGTGGAGAGTTGGATAATATGCACTGCTGGTTTCCACATCCTATTGTTGAAGAGCGTCGCGTTTACGTCTTTGTGCAGGTGCAGGTAATTGGTCAGTTACTGGTAAAGGCAATAATTTATTTCATTATCTTATTAATAAGGAAATACTGTGTTTCAAATTCTCAGCGGAAAAATAGCCAAAGGTCTCGGAAAACGTCCGAGTTTTGTTCGAGGATAAATAACCTGTTCAATATCTTGAACAAAACTGATCTGAAGCAGGTCTTCGACTGGATTCAAGAGATTATGAGGAAGAATACTAACTTATTTATCATTGAACAAAAAATAAGTCAATTAATATATTACTACTTTTTTAAGGCTTTACTACAAAATTCTTGAAAATTAAATAAAAATCAAGCATCCACAGATGAACTGTGGACAACACACTCTTAATATCGCTATTCAAATGGGTTTGTTCTTCTTTTAGTTGTCTTCTTAAAATCTGTGTGTTGTCTTTTTTCTTTAGCGATTCTTCGGTACCATTATATCCGCAGGTAGTACGAATGGTCATCCCTGCTCTCCTACCTTCCTCCTGCTGTACAAGATTCTCTCAGCGTATAACATCTTCAAACCACCTAAATTAGAAAACTGAAGCACAACGTCCACAATGGATCCTCCTCAGCCTTTAACAACAATTTTCAAGTTAAAAAAACTGTTTACGTCAGATAAGAAAAGTGCTATGGACGAAGTTAAAGTAAAACTTGAAATCGTTATTGAAGATGAGGAATACGGATTTCGTTGATTTTGTCCATGCTGTAGATCATAACTACAAACAGAGAAAGTTTGCAGATTTGTTCGAAAGCGAGTAAAGTGTTCAGTTTGGTCTAAAGAGCCTTTCAGAATTTTTTCGACATAGTCAGAGAGACTCATTTTATGTCCAGTCTGAGTGTGAATATTTCGAATATGCGTGGAGAGTGAAGTGCATAAGAGAGAACATGTTTGAAAGTGAATTAAGTTTATTCTTTTGAATTTTCAACGTCAAATTTGATGCTATCAATTTGTTGTCACCGTATCCTTTCAAACTGAAAACGTGCAAAAAATTCCAGCATTCATTGATGATGCAGTCCTTAGCCTTTCGTGCTCCAAAAAATATATTGTCAATGTGCACTGTTTTTGCATATCAAATTATGTCTCATACACCTCACTGTCTACAAAGAATAAAAAATGCTTTCAGATTTCATATAAATTTTCAGGTTTTATAGGTTCCACTTAATTTTATAATTTCCAGTCTCTTATAAGAGAGAGACTGGAATAACTAGGAAAAGGAGAACAATTATAGAAAGTGTAGGATAATCAAATCGACCCTCTAAGATGGCCAGGTCGACTTCCGAGGAGATGAAGTCGACTATCTGATATGACCAAATCGACCCTATATGATGAGCGATTCGACCTTTTATAATGATCAATTCCGCTATCTCTGATGATCCGTTCGACTCTCTATGACTCTTGCGTCGACCGTCCTAGATGACCAAGTCGACACTCTGAGATGATCGATTTGAACCTCTTGTTTTAACCTTCTAGCGATAGTCGCTTTAGCCATCTTTAAGGGATGTCCTATAGTTGACCCTGCAATATAGTCTGTCTGCGCATCTAGATGGCCAAAATGACCTTCTATTTTTCTCCGTGTGAACTTCCAATGCAAGAAACACGCTAAGGACGCAGGAAAAATACTGAGATACGTTGTAATGATGTATTTACAGATCCGCATGCGGGAATAAGCTAAGCAAGAGATGGCTAGCGTTAATGAAAGTGTTCTGAAGAAAAAGCGGCAAAGCTTTTCACAACTTCATCAAACTGAACACTTTTCTGAATGAATTTAATGAATGAATGACTTGAGCAATTTTATTTGTTTAATCAAAGTAATTTTGATATTGATTGTACTATTTTCTGATTGATTAGTTATGTTACTGGAAATACTATAACATTTTACTGCTATTATTTATTAAAAATTTGTGTTATGTAAGAATTAAATGTAAAACATTATATTTATTACAACGAATATGACTTTCAAACTGTGATTGGTTCGATTAATGTGATTCTCGAATGTGATTTTACTGTCTAAAAACAATGCTGCTAATTATAGAATAAATTGATAATTCACTATTGGCTGCGTCAAAGAATGTAACATAACATTTTTTTTTTCAATGTGACTGATTAGTTATAATATTTTTGCAAACATTACAGAACTTTTACATACATACATTGATTAGCAGTTCGAACTCGAAAGTTCATTGCCTCACTTACCCGATTCGGGTAGTGTTTCTAGGTGGATATTTACTACCAATGTGGGCCCACCACACCCACGACGGGCCAACAGCACGCAGGTATTCCTGAACGGTTACCCATCCAAGTACTAACCGCGCCCAACAATGCTTAACTTCAGTGATCTTACGAGAACTGGTGTTTCCAGCGTGGTATCGCCGTTGGCGAACAGAACTTTTATCGATGTTATTTATCAAAAAAAATAAAATTATTACAAATAAATTAATTTTCCTACCTAAAAATTTAAAAACCCTTTTTAAAAACAATTACATCTGTTTGTTTAAGTACAACATATTACTTATTATTATTAACCATAAATTATCTTTTACTTTTATAAATTAATTTTGAAACAATATTTCCAGGTGAATTATTTTGTCAGGTTATTAGATTCATTATTCATTTTGTAGTGAAAAAAAAACATTATTTTAATTATTTACATTATTTTTGTTACTATCACTTGGAAGTCGGATAGGGCTGGGGTACTATAATTCGGCATTCTAACCTCAAAATCCGACAACTTGCACTACTTCCAATGATAGATCGTAAATGGTCGATCATATTTAAACTTAACTACCTACTTAACACAATTCTTTTCGAAACAACTTCCAATTTATTTTATGAGAAAAAGAATATATAAAAACGAATTCACCTAACAGGGATTGCCACATTTCATATAACAGATGGCTCCAGATAGTTTCCAAGCTTGCCAAGAATGGGCTGACAAGGCGTGTGAAATTTTACTAGTATTTAAAAAGAAAGGAAAATATCAAATTATCTAAAAATGGGAAGTTTTAAAATTTATTTTAAATGATTAACATATTTCACAGATAGTACGCAAGTATTGAAATAAACATGTTTACGTCGAAAAATGTATTTCTATAATTTATAAACTTAGGACATAAACATACAATTTTATTATTTTTTTATTGCTTTTGGATGAAAATTAAACTTTTTTGTTCAAAATATCTCGTGAAAAGAAATATCGATATAATTCCGTTTCAAGACTAGTTTCAAACAAGGTTTAGTCTTTTTCTGGTATGTAGAGTAGAAGGGGGTAATGTTGTGAACGTTTCTTTGAAGGACTCGTGTGCCCATGTTTCTTAACCGATTTTGACAAAAGAATATACGTTGGGTAGGGAAGAATTCAAGGGATTTACCAAATAGATGATTTTTCTAGTCCAAGAGACGAATTTTTCAAACAATAGTTAAAGATTTAACCAAATAGTAAAATTTGCTAGTCAAAAAGACGAATTTTTTCGAAGACCGTTACATTTTTAATAAAAAAGTTAATTTTTAACCAAGAAAGATCAGTTTTCAGCCAAGAAGGATGACTTTTCTACCATAAAAGATGAATTTTCAATCCCAAAGGATGAATTTTTAACAAAATAGTTGAATTTTCGACCAAAAATCATGAGTTTAACAAAATAGTTAAATTTTCCACAAATGATTAGATTTGAAAAAAAAGAGAAATCAAATAGAATAGAATTTAAATGTATAAAAATGTCCTCCAAAAATAGAACAGTTACATTTCCAAATAAAAAAACTGCTAAAAAAATAATTCTGAACAAAAAAAAAAACGAGTTCTCAACAAAATTGTCAAATCTTTAAGCAAAATGATGAATTTTTGACCAAGAACATTAATGTTCTACCAAAAAGACGAATTTTCAACAAAGTATATAAATTTTCAACAAAATTATTTAATTTCAAATCCAAAAAGACGAATTACCTACAAAAAAGGTGAATTTTCATACCAAAAATATGATTTTTCAACCAACAAGTTTAATTTTCTACCAAACTGTTGAATTTATTAGCCAAAAAGTTTAAGTTTCTTCAAACAAGATTAATTTTCTACCCAAAAATATTACTTTTCAACCAAATACATGAATGTTCTACCAAATAGTTGAATTTTTAACTTACACAATATACAGGCTAAAATTTCACCAAAAATGCAATAGTTAAATTGACGAATTTTCGACCAAGAAGATTAATGTTGTATCAAAAAAGACGAAATTCCAACTTATCCAATATACAGGATAAAGTTTCAACACAACATGGAATAGTTAAATTAAAAAAAAAAAATAAATAAATAATTTTTAACAAACAACATGAGTTTTTAACAAACAAGATGAATTTTTAACAAAGTCGTTAAATTTTCAGCCAAAAAGATTAACTTTGGACCAAGAAGATTAAGTTTCTACCAAGAAAGACGAATTTTCAATAAAATACATGAATTTTCAACCAAAAAGTTGAACTATCAACGGAAAAATATAAATTTTTAACCAAAAATAGAATAGTTTAATTGATAGTTTAAAACATCTATTTTTAACCAAACATGAGACGAATTTTCAGCAAAATAGTTAAATTTTCAACCAAAAGACATGAACCCTTAACTACAAAAATGAATTTTTAACAATGTAGTTGAATTTTTGATAAGAACAATGACTTTTTAACAATTTAGTTACATTTTCAACAAAATAATTAAATTTTCCACCAAATTATAGAATTTTTAGCCAAGGGAGGTGAATTCCGAACCAAAAATACAATAGTAGCCATTTCAATAAAAAAAAGTGGTTTTGCCCAGGTAGGATCCGTACCACTGTCCTTATATCTTTCTTGGGTAAGCCCAGTATCGCCCTAGCTCTGTCGATCCTATAGGTATAACCCAGGATAGATTTCGCCTGTCGGCAACCCTGGATTCGTTCCCAGTATTCCCGGTGTGTTTTGTTTGGATCCAGCTTTCAATAGCCATTCCGACACAGCAAGACGTTATTCCCAGTACCGGTCCCGGTCCTATGTATTCACTCGCTGCGCCGCCTTTTTCCAACTGGTCCGCCTTTTCGTTGCCCTTGATCCCTGTGTGACCAGGAACCCATATGAGAGCCACATTGTTTCTTTCTGCAAGTAGGTTCATTGCCTTTTTGCATTCCCAAACCAGTTCTGATGTTATGTCTGGTTTCCCTATTGCAGTTAGTGTCGCTTGGCTGTCCGAACAGATCGTAATCTGTCTGCCAGCAGCGTTTTCTTCTATTAATGCATTAGCACAGCGAAGGACGGCCTGGACCTCCGCTTGAAAGACAGTATCATGTCGCCCATGTGTGATCCCTATCCCTTTCCCCCTCTTGCTGTCATAAATTCCTGCTCCTGACCCTCCCTCTCCCCTGGAGCCATCTGTATACCAGATTTCCCCTTGGAGGAGCGGGTTACCATTTGCTTTCCACAGATCCCTGCTTGGGATGCAGACGCGGAAAGCTTGGGCAAAGTTGAAGCGTTTTGTTATTCTATCTTGCCTCATCTGTAGAATCGACAGTGCACTGATATCATTCGGGAGCCTAGTGTGTCTAGTCCCCCGAGTGTATCTATTTGCGCTTGCCAGGCAGCCCATCGCGTGTGCCGCCCTAGTGGTTATCGCAACATGTAGGGGTTCCTCACAGAGCACGAATCCTATCGCCGCTGTGGGCGTAGTGCTAATTGCTCCAGTCAAACCCCTAAATGCTAGAGTTTGTAATCTTCGCAGCCTGTCCTGCATTGTTTTAAGTTCTGCCCGTGGCCACCAGACCACGGCCGCATGTAGGAGCCTGGGTTTTAGGACAGCAGAGTAGAGCCATGCAAGCATTTTAGCTATCTGGGATTACTAACAGATATCTAACTGAATCTGAAACCATCAGCTCCCCACAACAGAATACAGAAATGTCAACTTTCGGAACTGTATACTTTCTCGTGAAAATGACCAGTTTCTTCTTTTCCGGATTTACCGAGAGCCGTGAGCTATCGCACCAGAGCTCTACGATGCGCAGCGCCGACCTTATAAGAGCCATCAACGTTTCCGGATGAGCCCCCCTGACTAGGGTTACAAAGTCATCTGCATATCCGTGAGTATAGTACCCCTCTTTATTTAGCCTTCGAAGAAGGCCGGCCACCACAATGCACCACAGGAGGGGCGACAGGGCACACTCCTGTGGGCAACCCAGTGGAGCTATCCCCCTTACTAGGCCTTCACCCCATCTGGTTTCGAGTCTTCTCCGGCGTAGCATGCTTCCAATCCAGCATACTAGCTGGTCTAGCTAAAAGCGCCCACAGCATACCCCTTTTGTTCCAACTGCTGCTCCAATTTTGCCACAACAGCATGAAGTGCAGTTTCTACCGAGCAGCCTGCCTGAAAAGCATGCTGCCCTCTATGCAGTGGGGAGGCCAAGAGAACCTCATTCCTAATGTATCTCTCCACCAGCTTCTCCACCATCTTCAGGATAAAAGACGTTAGGCTGATTGGTTGGAAATCTTTTGCAGCAGTATAGCCTTGCCTCTCAGGTTTGGGTATGAAGGCCACTCTGCATTCCTCCAATGCTGATGGCACGGGTTTAAGGTCTATGCTTGCCCTAAATAATTTCGTCAGAGGAGGGACGACTAAATCCATGCCTTTTTGTAAAAGCGCTGGATAAATGCCATCCGCCCCTGGTGATTTGAAGGGACAGAAGGACCCTACGGCCCATTCCATCTTTTTGTAATCAGCGACCTTAGCGGCGAAATTCCAGTCGGCCCTTTCCACCTCTTGGCCCCAGCCTTCCTCCTCTTGGTCGGTTCGGATTCGCTGAAAACCCGGGAAGTGAACTTCAATCAGGTGATTCAGCGTTGCTTATTCGTTTTCGGCTAACTCACCATTATCGAGCCTTATGAGCCCGAGGCGAGCTTCCGGATTTTTCGCCAGGATCTTGTGGAGCCTCGCTGTTTCCGGAATGTTTTTCAATTCGTCACAGAAGCCCCTCCAATCTTCCTGCTTATACTTTCTTATATTTTTCTTGTATTCTCACTGAGCCGTCTTATAGATGTCCCAGTCTGAAGGCCATTTAGTTCTATTTGCCCTATTGCACAACATTCTATTGCAGAAAATCCGCGGCGTGCTCCAAGTCATCAATGGTACTATAGCTTGTGGGGAATTCCGCAAGCCTCCCTTTGATTTCCTCTTTATATAAGTCCCAAAGTATATTTCTGGGGTTTCCGATCTTAGAAACCACCGGTATTCCTAGGGTTAATCGAAACACGATATATTTGTGGTCCGAGAGAAACTCATCGTCGGAGACTCTCCAGTCCACTACCCTGCTCCTCAGTACATCCGAACATGGAGTCAAATCGAGAACCTCAGTCCAGTTTTTAGTCTGGAATGTGGGAGTATCACCCCGATTCAGAATCTCCAGCGCGGTGCCCGCTATGTATTCAATTAAATATCTCCCTCTGTCATTGTTGTTTGTGCTTCCCCACACCGTGTGGTGAGAGTTTGAATCACAGCCCAACAGCAGAGAAATCTTGTTCTCTTGACAGTGCCGAATTAGAGCCTCCACCTCTCTGGGAGGCGGGGGTCCCTCGGCATAGCCAGGGAAATACGCCGAGGCAATAAACACCTCTAGCCTTTCTCCACTAGTGCCTCTGAGTCTCACCTTTATAACGGTGAGATTTCTGGAGCAGAACTTAGACACCAAGATCGCATCCATACCCTTGACGGCTATGCATGCCCTTGGCGCTTTTTCTCGTGGCCCCTTATATATGGAGCCACATCCTGACAAGCCACTTATCCTTTCCCTGTATAATCACGGTTCTTGGATTAGGGCAATTCCTGCCTGCACCATTGACAAGGGTCTGGCTAGAACCGCCGAGGCGCCTTTGCTGTGGTGCAGATTAATCTGCATCATAGGGTTTCCCGTCTCAGCCATTGAAAGGCTAATTTAGGGTCCCTAGATAGGGTCGGTAGTCCAGAGCCGCAAGGGATCCAGAAGTTCGCACCGCTCGTGGCAGACTACCCCCTGAGGAGACTTCCACCACCAACGGTGGGTTCGAAAAGGGTCCCGGAACGGAACCCTCCTAAAAAATCAATCTCAAATCTGTCAACATTATTAAAAAGCTTCTAAATTTTTTTTCGAATTCTACGAAATAATTTTTTGCCCATAATTTCATTTTTCTTATCTCTTTAAAAATTTAAAAAAGTTCACAAATTATAGTGTGGTAGAAAAATGTTAAGAACCGAATTATTTCCCAATACTAAAGAATTATGTTACGTAATCGATTAAAAATAAACCCTCCCCCACACGTAACAGACCGTAACGAAACACGAACCCCCTCCCCCTTTTAATGTTACGTAATATGTGAACGATCCCTTACTGAGAGGTTCAAAGTAAGCAGTTAAAATTGTATATTTATATTTTTTGAACTATTCGAATAAAGGAATTAGAGATTTAACAATTTCCGATTGAGTCATCGGAAATAATTTGAAAAAAAAAGTATATATGTATACCTTAGCATAACTAAAGGAATAAAAAAAAGTGCTCCGAAAAAAAATGAATTCACTGATCCACCCTGATTATTGCACAAGTTTGTATTTCAACACCTGTAGATTGTGTCATGAAATTCTCTGAAAAGAACGACCTTAAAATATTTATTCTACGAGAAAAGTTCTGTAAGTTTTTCTTTTATAATTTTACAATTAAAATAATACTTACTGCATTCAATTTTGTGTGATGTAGGCTTCGTTTCATTATCAGATATCTTGAGAGGACGTTTGGGTTTGGAAACCGTCAAAGGATCAAACTGTGTCCTATCTTCCGAAACACGTTTTCTATTATTCTCTTAAGACATTTGCGAATAGATACGAACAATTCAAGTACTGATTATAAAGCTTCATTGGGTAATATTTGTGAAATTGTAAAAATCTTTGGGAAATTATTGAAGTATTTGTGAAGTCTTTGAAATCTATCCCAAATCTTTGTAAAACCTTTGGAAACCTTTGGAATATTTTTAAAATATTTCGTAATATTTGTGAAATTATTGAAACCTTTTGGGGAATCATTGAAATCATTGTACACTCTTTAAAATCTATCTGAAATCTTTGTAAAATAATTGAAGCATTTTTTAAATCTTTCAAGTCTATCCAAAATCTTCGCGAAATATTCTCAATCTTTGGAAATCTTTAAAAAATCATTACATTTTTTGAAATCTTCGGGATATCATTGAAGTCTTTGTGAAGACTTTTAAATCTATCCGAAATCTTTGAAATCCTTGGAAAATCATTGAAATCTTTGTGTAATCTTTGAAATCTATCTGTAGTCTTTGCGAAATATTTGAGAAATCATTAAAATTGTTGTAAAACCTTTATCGAATCTTTTGTGAAATCTTTGTGAACTCTTTAAAAATCTTTGCGAAATATTTTTGAAATATTCTGTAATATTTGTAAAATTAATGAAAGCCTGGTGAAATCTTTGAGAAAACATTGAAGTCTTTGTGAAATCTTTTAAATCTATCCAAAATCCTTGCGAAATATTTGAAGTCTTTGACAAATCATTTAAATCTTTTTGAAATCTTTGCAAAAAATCTTTCTGAAATTTTTAGAAATCTTTGCTAAATATTTTGAATATTTTTGACATATTTGGTAATATTTGTGATATTATTGAAATTGTTGCAAAATATTTGTGAAATCTTTGGGTAATCATTGAAATCTTTGTGTAATCTTTTTAATCCATCTGAAATCGTTGCTAAATCTTTGAAAGCTGTGTGAAATCTTTGGGAAATAATTGAAATCTTTGAAATCTTTTAGAAATTTTTGGAAAATCATTGAAGTCTTTGTGAAATCTGTTGGATATATCCAAAACCTTTGTTAAATATTTTAAATTTTTGCAAAAAATTTGTGAAATCTTTGGGTAATCATTGAAATCTTTGAAATCCATCTGAAATCTTTGCTAAATCTTCAAAACCTTTGTGAGATGTTTGGAAAATCATTGAAGTCTTTGTAGTTTTTAGCATATTTGTATTTTTTACTTACTTACGATTATTTTCAGTTATTTTTTTTAATTAAGCAATTTGCTGAAATAGAATATTTAATAGAAACGTGCTGGATAGAATTGTGCAGAATCTTTCAAGGAATAGAATTCTTTTCATGTTTTACGCTCAAGTTGTTCTTCTAAAATTTGTTACAATAATCAGTGGGCCTTTTTTTCAATTTTATAAATTAAGTTAAGGACTACGTAATTTTAGAGTTGACGGTGAACCGACAACATTCTTCAGAAAAAAAATGTAACTTGAAGAAACAAAAATGATCAAATTTGGACTTTCATTTAGAGTGTTTCGTCGAAGGTCCTTTTTTGGTTTTTGGCGTACTAAATATTTTGTTTAAATTCTATCACTTTTTGTACTTAGCTTAATTTTGGATGTACATCTAAGAAAAATTTGAATTTTATTTAAATTCAGTTTTTTCATTTGGTATTGTAAAAACTTTAGCCTGCGTAAACTCTTCTAAATATACTAATCTTCTTCTATGGTTGTTTCAAGGTTTGCTTAAGATTGCCAAATAGGAATTTAACAAAAATTTATACATATGTATTTATAAATTGTTTTCCACCTTTTAATAAAAGTTTTATTAATTTGCTAGTTCATATAGGTTGATGCCTCGGAAAACGAAAACGATGCATCGGAAAAGGAAAACAATGCATTGGAAATGAACAACGATACCTCATCGAACATTTCATTCGATCAAATTGTAAGCTCAAGCAGCTACTTCGTACAGATAGAGACTTAAAAACGTCAAGTGGCTGAGTTAAGGAAGGAACTGAAAGTCAAAGAGATTGAGTGTCAGAATTTCACGAAGAAATTTAACGATAAAAATAAGGAATTTAGTGTGCAAATTAATATCAATCGTCAACTTCGTACAACTAACGAACAGTTGCAAGCATCGGTGATAAACGGTATGGGCGAATTAAGAGGTAGTTAGTTAGTTGTAATGTAGGCGAGGGGGGTGGGGGGCGTGAGATCCCACCCCTGGCTCTCAAGCTATAAAGCCTATTGTGCCATACCCGTGTTTATTCTCAAGGCAGTACTCCGAATCCGGCCGTCTTTCGCCGAGTGTTTTTGGATCTCGGTGGGTTTCGTTGTTACCAACGTTCTGAGATTATACCTCTCAGGTGCCAGGCATACCTATCGCACAGTAAATGACGTCCTTCTTTGTTGATCAGGCAAAGTGATCCTCACCCACTCTGGGATCGTCCATATATTACGTAAGACGTTTTTCTTTTGTTTAAATGAAGACGAAAATAAAATTGCTGTGAAGTTGAAAAGCACACAACGATATAAACAAAAGAAAAACGTCTAACGTAATATATGGACGATCCCTCTGCCATTCGGCAGCCTCCCTTAGCAGGCCACAGAGAGGTGATACGGCCAGACTAGGGTGGACGGAGCGATCACTCTGAGGTCATCAGTTAGATGCACAGATTCGAAGCGACCACCGAGCGTGGTGCCCCCTGTAGGAGCCCCAAGCGCAAGAAGAAAGCTGACTCATTTTCGAGTCTTCTCAAAATCGGCTTCGACCCCCAAGGGGACCTACAGTTTAAGGTGGGTTCCGAACCACCAAAGCCCCGGTAGAAGTACATAGAAAAATTTCCATTGGTATCCGGCTCACGGATCGAACCCCAGACCTCCTGCATGGAAGTCTGACGCGCTATCGTCTGAGCCACCGAGGCTTCAATTAAGAGGTAAGAAAAATGAACTTTTTCTCGATTAATTGTGAAAATAATCTCAATCAATTTATTGTCATGTTACAGAAAGTGATGAATATTTTTAAACATATGAATATAATTTTGTAGCAATTGGTAGACAACAAGCTGATTTCTTTAGTGCTAACGCTTGTGTAGCGGAAGTGAAAGTTGGGCGCTTAACAAAAGAGGGACAATCGGATGGATCAACTTTTTTTCGCTTCTATTGAGGTTCATATTAGACATTCTTGCCTCAATTTTGAAAAGTCTGGAACTGCATTGTACGTTAAATATTGATAAATATTTACCTACTTACTCGGTGAATAGACTGCAAATTTTTTTTAATTTTTGACAGTTAATTTTCAACGCTTAAAATTTAAATTGTGTTCATTTTAAAAACTGTAATCTCAAGAACATTTTTTAGTACCTTAACATTTATTATTCCAAATTTGAATTTTATGTTTCTTTACTGAAACTAAATTTTTTGTGTGCAATATACAGAATTTTTGGGAAATTTAGTTAGGATAACTTGACTTTATTTAATAGTTTGTTAACAGTAACCGAAGATTAAAATTACTCATAATTATTTTATTTTTAAATATCTTTTAGAGTTGATAACTTCAACTTGAAAATTTACAACGTCTTCTGTCAACAGTTCCACATTGGAAGAGGCATTCACCTTGGAGTACATCAGTATGCTAAAACTTCAGTTTGCCTTCCATCTCCATCAGCGTTCGTTAAAAGACTATCTACATTTGTTTCTGGAGAAGATGTTTTATTGAGGAGCACTGTTAGTGGAGAAGGTAGCACTAGGAATAAAAATACCAAAGTGCCAGAAATGAGACTGGATGGTACGAAGCTTTTAGCTATAAAAGGTACTCTTATATGAAATCCTGTCACTCCAGCTAAAATCAATACTTTCTTTCCTACCGAATACAACTGTTCTAAAGCGTTCCATGTCTACGAAATTCTCGATGTACCGCCAGCGTAATTGCGACCAAGCCTATCTATCAGTCATACAGGAGGGAACGCGCCCCAAAATGAATAGTAACCTAATTTTTAATGAAACTCTATTTAACCAACGATTAACTAGAACACTTAGGAGGGAACGCGCCCTGAAATGAGTAGTAAATTAGGGAAATAAACCCATGGACGGAACATTAAACATCTAGCATTGTAGCGAAAAAGTATTTAACCCGCCATCAACAAAAAGTCCAGTCAGTCTAATTTCCGCCGTCTTATCTTGCGTTTTTCTGCCTCCGTTCTATCAGTCTGTCATCAGTTGTAAAAACTAGTCGATCTAATATCTGTCATTTTCTCGTCTGTCGGTCTGTTTTCTGTCTCCGTTTCGTCCTGTACGAAGTTCTGTTTTTGTCGCCGTCTCGTCTGTAAATCTATTATCTCTTAATCAAATCATGTGTATTGCCGAATTGGAGTCAAAGTTTGGTTAATATCACTCCGTTCAGTTAAATAATTAATATCGCTCGCCCAAACCGCACGAATGTATTTGGACAACTTTATTTTTCATAATTATACTCATTGCTACCCTGAAAAACTTAAAATTTCCCTTCATTTCATAAAATAAACTCGGCCGAATAGAGCCTAATGCATTGCAGAATTGAATTTAAAGGTCTAATTAGATTATGGTAGCAAATCAAATACACCAAACCTAACCTGAATTCGTTTTAGCGTTATATCTATTCAACTTTTTTTACTGGGGAACCTCACATTTGCATATTTTATTTTATTTCGTGAAACTGAAAGTTCGTCAATCGACAAAAGAACGGAACATGACTGAAAAAATACCTTCAGCACTTGAAGAATATTTCTTTTCGTACTTTTATGACTCACTTTCACGTTTAGAATATTTTTTCCAAAAATTCGTATGCATTCCCATGTAAGGATGTACTGACTATGCTAACCTTCCTGGCATTGCCATCTATCCTATCATGACCATGACGTCATGCTGAAATACTCAGTTCAAACCAACGAGGGCTTCCCGCTCTTCGGGCCTCTTTTTCATTCGTCAGCCACTGATGCGGGCGAGAACGTACAGGGACAGTGGTGGGAGGTGACGGAGCT
Source organism: Andricus curvator (assembly GCA_932195095.1). Taxonomy (NCBI): domain Eukaryota; kingdom Metazoa; phylum Arthropoda; class Insecta; order Hymenoptera; family Cynipidae; genus Andricus; species Andricus curvator. The sequence continues at coordinate 86,287 of CAKNYM010047124.1, read as the reverse complement.
TCGTCACTTGGAATATATACCGTTTAGAAACGGGTGTGTCAGCAGTCATCAAGGGTTCGAATTCTCTGAGTTGCGAATTTATAAATTAATATAAATTAAATCGCACGAATAACATTTTTCTTTTTACATCTTAGTCTGAAATTTTCAGGAACTGTTCCTTGGAAATTGGAACAGTTCGGAAACAACTTCGAAAATCATCCATACATTTCTCATAGAAGCAAGGATTCAATGTTTCATTTTTTATCTCATATCCTAGACCTTGCTGCAAGCTCGTGACTTTTTTATGGATAAATTTTTTCCGTGTACTGCTTATATCACAGATCTGCGTTACGCCATCACTGCACGCGCGCTTGCGAACAAAGTGAGCCGCGCGCAATAAAAATGTTAAATGTTTGTTAAAAATTCGTTTTCTTTTGTTGGAAATTAATTTTTTTGACTGAAAATTCAACTATTCCAGTTCAAGATTCATCATTTTAATTGTAGTGTCATTTCTTTATTGTAAAGAAGATTTTTTAATTGGCATTAGGGTCGATAATATTTATTTTTGTTCCGCAATTAATTCTTAAAAATATAATTCTTTGGTTGCAAATGCAACTCTTATATTGTTTAAATATTTTTTCTGAGAATTTGTTTGTGTGAATAAACTGGTAACTATTCCATTTTTTGTTCGAATTTTTTGTTTTCAATAAAAATTGATCTTTTCTATTTAGAATTTCAACTTGCTGACTGAAAATTCATGTCTTTTGATGATAATTCTTCTTTTTAGTTGAAAAATAAACTACTTGACTTAGAGTTAAACTATGTTTAAAAAAATGCCTTTTTTATGATTCATTCCTTTAGTTGAAAATTGCGCGATTTGGTTGAAAGTTCAACTTGTGATCTCAAATAATCAACTTTTAATATCGGTTATTCCAATTTAAATCCAGTTAAGCCGAAGAAATTCAGATAATCCAAGTAATTAGCTTGTAATCAAAAGTAATGATAATTGGGAGTAATTTACTTTGTTAATCCAAATAGTCTACAAATATATAGTTGCGAAAGTTTTTTTGTTTAAGACTAACTTTTTTAACAGAAAATCTAACTATTCCATTTTTAGCGAAAAATTTGTCTTCTTTAATTGAAAAGTCGGAGAAGCAACAATTTTGTTACAAATTTATCTCTTTGGTTTAAAAAATAATTATATTGTTAAAAGCTTGTTTTTCCACTGTAGTAAAAATAATGTATCTTTTTTATTTCAAAATTCAACTAGTTCGTTAAAAATTCAAATATATTTACTTTTATGTAATCCAGAATTATCCTATACAATCCAAAGTAATCTTGAGTAATCTCAGTTCTTCTTAAATCATTGTCAAAGTTTCTTTTTTTTTTTTCATTTTTTGTGCGTAAGACTTGACTTCATTAAAAAAAGCGTTTAACTTGGTAATATTATTCTATACCGATAAAAGTACACGCAGTCGTGAAACTTTAAACAAATATGATGTGATAATAATCACCGAAGTGTTTACTGGCACGAAAGTAATAAATGATATTTTTTCTTAGCTTTAATTCTTGACAACCACGTCATTTTTTCATGTCTCGATGTTTACCTATTAAAACAGAAATTTCTACAAATGAGTCTGTAAGGACTTAATGCCTTCATCACTCATGCGCACATGGAGCCCATTTACAAATCGTGGCAGTTCCGTGGCAAAATTTTCCACGGTGCTAATAGACTTATACTAATCTGATGAAGGTTTGTATAGATAGCAGTACAAATATTCCGAAATTCTCAGTCGAAATTCAGAAAATCTATTCAATACCAAGAGACAAAAATGAAGATCGCCAGCTACATTCTAATTCTTACATTTTCGGTTCATGTGGATTTTGTTGGTAAGTTTAATTAAACCGACCAAGCTAATAATTTTTATACTTCTATCCACTTTCTGAGGCTTGTGACTTTTGTCCTACGATGTCTTGAACCTTCTGCAAGTTGTTGGAAATTGAATTTTTTAGTTGTTAAATATGAAAAGCATTGGGTTATAGTGGAATCTAATCGTTTTCTTATCCAATTTGTTACCACATAAAAAATATTTGTATATAACTTCATGTTTCAATGTTAATTCTTCTATCTTTTGTACAAGAGAAGACCCATATGGTTCCACTGTTTCCTAACTGTGTTGTAATCTTTCCGGGTGGTTCCAATTTGTTCAAACTGATCAACATTAACCCGTGCCCCGGGGTTTAGAAATTACAATGGGCTTTTTAATGTTGTAACATTGGTCAATTTATGGTTAGCTGGGATCGAACGGAAACTGTATTTAATTTAATTTGATTCGATTGATTTATTTTTTGAACTGCAAATTTTTCCACATAATTCTTCTACTTTGGCATCCTGAAAATTAAATTATCCCAAGAAAAGTTTATTTTGTCTTTATCTTTAATATGACTGTCGCAAATTAAACAACTTTCATGAATATTTGTGAGTTCGTAAAAGTGGTAGTTTAAATTGCTTTTAATGAAGCCTGTTCAACAACTCTAATCCAATAACACAGACTGGATTGAGCGTTGGAAGTACATTAAAAGTAGCCCTTACCACCATAGTTTGGAAAATTACCCTTAAGGAGACCCTAGGAAGTAGGAAAAGGTTATTATTTGCATCGGTGTAAGTGACTATGCTCTTCAGAATGCACAAGTTTTGAAAGCGGAAGTAATTTGCAGCCAAAAATTCTCTTGAGATGAAATTTTCTTGTGATCTTATTTCAACGAACGCCAAAGATTCAATATAATTCAAAGCAATCCCGTTGATATCCATGATTTTAATCCATAAATCAACCAATAATTGAAGAGAAATTGTCGAGGAGGTGGGCCCACTTGAGCGCGAACAGGAATTGCGTACGCTATTTCGCTAGACTTTCCCGGCTATTGATTTTAGAACCCTAAATTGTCCCTACACTTGTCAAATTCAATGAATTCTTATTTCATTTTTCTAAGCATATCCAGTAGCTTTTAATTTATCAAAAAAAATCGTGCAGTTCTCAGCCACCGTTATGAATTAAGATTCATTTTAACCCAACTATGTGCAATGTGGGACTAAAAATTCACTTAGTTCTCCTAGTTCTTTATTTTATCAGGCGGTCTAGTTTCCAGGACTTAGCCTGGTTAAGAAGTCCACCATGACATATCAGCGATCAATGTTGTTAGCGAAATTGGAAAATGTTGAGAGTACCCAATTCCACAAAGGGAGGACGGTTTACTTATTTCCCGCCTTTGGGAGCATCAGTTTTCAATTTCCAGGTTTGATCCTGGTTAGTGGAAGACTCTTGCTCCGGCAGATTATAAGAAAACCCTCCACATCGTCAGATTGGGTAAGCCAGAATTTATAAAAATATGGTGAGGAAAACTAATAAAGAACGATGTGTAATTTCAAAGTAAAAAGCTTGATTTTATCTCCTGGATATGATCGTTGAGCAAGCGTCGAGCTTGGTACGTTTCCAGCTAGTCTGGACAGAATGGCCTGATAGATTTCTCCTTTTCCCTAGACACTGTCTAATCCATCGTAGAGGATCGAAGGAGGTAAACAACAAAGGATCCTTGACCAGGTCAAGCCGACATTCTTGTTCAAATTCCATGAAACTTCATATTTAGGGCCTGATAAGTTTCTGATTATGCATCTAAAGTAAACATTACAAAATCCCATATGGCGTTGGACAATTAGACATTTTTGTTCAAATCTAACGATACTTTGTACTGACGGGTTTTCCAGAATTCTGATTGTAACTGAGGAGTCAAAATTATAAAATCCAATATCGCTGATCCAATATGGCGGTTGACAATTATAATTTTTTTTAATTCATGAAACTTCGTATTTAGGGTTTTTTTTGCAGTTTCTGATTATGAATCTGAAGCCAAAATTGCAAAATTGAATGTTAAGGATACATTATCGCGGTTGATGATTAAAATTTTTTGTTAAAACTCGTTTCTAGTTGTTTCAAGATTGCCGATTTTGAATTTGATGTAAAAAATACATTATTTGCTAAGGCGGTCATGAAACTTTCTATTCAGGGGTTCATGCAGTGGGAAAAAGAATAATTTTCGAAAGTACTAATATTCGGGAAATAGTTACATTAAAAAAGAAGTTGGAAAGCGATGTTACTTGTCTGAGTGATATAGTTTATAAAAAATATAATGGCAGAGATGTTAAAAATGACATACTTCTGACCAAAAGGTCTGAAGTATATCATTTTTACATCTGTACCATTATATTTTTTATAAATTCGGGAAATAATTGGCGAATCAACTAACTGGGGTTGCAACTTCACACAATTTAACGAGATTTATACAAAATATGGATTAGTGAGCTCATAGGTAACTAATGAAAAGAATCTTGCGCTACTAACAATTTGTTATAGTGCACATCCAATAAATTTGACTTTCAGAGCCAACTGAAATTCGGTTTGCACTTTCGAGGGTCAGGTTAATAAAATGCCATAGGTTTCACACGAATTGAGTAAGATTGAACATACCGGGCGGATTTGTTGGACATTAAGAATGAAATTGGATTCGTCCTCCTCGTGATGATCCTCAGGTTAGCTCGGGATCAGTTCCTCTACTCTAAGAGCCAGGGGTAGAGCTGTATGCCGTTATAGGTCTGGTCTATTTATATGTTGCATCTTGTGTAGAATTTTCCGCTGATTCCGAAAATCGAGGGTGTTTCGTGGAGATACGGGTCAATTTTAAGATACTCGCATTTGAATTTTTTTCAATTATTCACGTAGCCCGCTTACAATTTTAAGATCTTCAACATTTTTCTTTTACGGTCACATAGGGTATATATTTATGAACAAAAAGTTCCTCATCCAGTTTTCGATTACTTTAATTGTTAATGCAGGAAATGAACAATTAATCACTGGTCATGTGTGGTTAAGTAGTTGCGGCTGACCACATAAGTCATTACCTAATGTGATACATTTACCATTCGGTATTACAACAAAATTTTAAAATAATTGTGATGTAACAATATGTTTCAATAAAATGAACTCTTTCCGAGAAAAAAGACAATTCATTCCTTGTATAGATTTTTTTCATCTATATTATCGTCGAATTTTCGAAATCTTTCACTTTTATTGAAAACTTATATATTACAAAAAGTTCCGTCTCGCCTAGTAGTCACACTTTTGTTTCAAACTTTTTGTCTTCAGATGAATATTTACGTAGAAAATGACAATAGGACCAACTTACTATCTCAGCAAGTTTCGACTAGAGTTCGAAAATTCTCGATAACATAAAATTGGAGAAGTTAACAAAGAAATTTACCGGGAAGTTACCGAATATACGAGAAAGTCATTCGAAGAAGTGTGAACCAATTATACCTTCTTCTGGTAGATGAAAGTTTTCATCAATAATATGAAGAAGCTGTTTTCTTCCGAGATAATTCAGATATGTTGCACTGTTCGATTTATGTTTGTCAATACCCATCACAAAGTTTTTTATAAATCGACTGATATTCGGCTATTTCTTCGTAGTCTATCTGTTTTTTAATCTCCTCTTGCGTCATTATCCTTGTCCTTATTTGAGTTTGAGGTGGTCTTTTGTAGTAATTTTGGTTCGGTGTTTTAAATGATAATGGAGTTGTATTCGCCTTAGGCCTAGGTATAGAAGTTAACGTTCGTGGTCGTAAAAACTGAGGTTTAGGTTTACTCATAAGGGATCGTTCATATACTACGTTACGCGTTTTTCTTATGTTTATATCGTTGTATCCTTTTCAACTTCACGGAAATGATATTCTCATCTTTATTTAAACAAAATAAAAACGCGTAACGTAGTTTATGAACGATCCCCAATTGTTTTCATTATTTTATTTATGTTTCTCTCTTTAATCCGTATTGCCGCCTCCAATGCTTCTTGCAAAGCTTCATTTAGATTCGTTGATTTCATCAGCCTTACTTGACTTATATTTCGTCGCGTTAGTTCATAATAAACTTTTTAACTGCAGCTTTTTCTTCCATTTTCAATGCAATTTTTCTTTCTCTCCCAAAATTATGTTCAGATTGTTATGAATAAGTTAGTTCATTTGTAAACGCTCCTAAAGCGTTGACTGTTAATTTGTGCATTTTCAAATCCTTGTCGCATATTTTCTTATTTTGTTCCACCTATTTGTACTAAGTGATTATACCGAGATTTGATTTTAAAGCTGTATACAAATCCTCTTAATTGTTTATTCGTATGTGTCTAACTGCTCTTTTTGCAGCGGCTATAATTTTTTCAGTCAAAATGTAGTCTAAGAGTGAGTTCGGGTTATGATATTGCAGTCGTGCTCGTTTGATATATTTAATGAATACTACTACTATACTATATATTTAATGCTACTCACTAAGAAATCTCAGATGGCTGCGCGGGAAATCTTAAGAGATTTCTTGGAGGAACTCTTGGAAATCTTTGGCCAAGTGTTTGCAGAGATGAGCCGACTCTGTAGAATCCCACGTGAGTTCTGATCGCGAGCAGTGTTGGAAATCTCGGAACTCCCGGCAATCTCAACGAAATCTTGGAAGTCTCTATAAGAATTCAATACCGATTGCCGCATTCACAGTTCTAAGATTTTCAGGTTCTGAAGTGAGTAGCCCCTCGAATCATCATGGTAAGAGAGTGCAGCAAGAGAGTCAGAGGGAGAGAGAGAGAGAGCATATACATGCTTCGCTTAGCCTGTCAGTAGTGGGGATATCTAAGAGGAGTCTTTAGAACAATTGTGAATCGCCGCATAAAAGGGATACGCGAATAGAGAGAGAAGGTATAGACTATAGAAGTATACTTGTTCGTTGGGTTCGAATATGATTGGAAGACAGATTTTGTAAATGCTACTATCGCTGTAGGATTTATATTCAAATACAATGTTTCAATGCTCGTCTTTAACAGTTCAAGTTTAGATCGTCGTACTTACTCTTCGTACACGATATATACACAACACTGATTCGTAGACTCACCGGTAACTCAAGAAAAAATCTTGCTCTAGTAACGATATGGTATAGCATGTAGTATGTGCCTGAGCTATAGAGCTACCTCACGTATAAGTGGGTGGCGACAATGAAACTTTCTCGTATCCAGGATCTTTGTAGAGTTCTACACCTGGTAGAGAAGTCTCTGGAACCTCGAAGCTTGTCAGGAGCAATTCAGCTTCTTGGTATCACCGAAATGATTGGTATACAGGATGTCCCAGACTCAAGTCTCCGGACTTATATAGCTGTATGAAAATTTCCAAAATTAATCGAAAATTCCGAGGAAAATTCCTTTTCCAAAAATCAGTTGAAGTTTTAAAATGTAATGTCATATGAGTCCGGACACTTGAGTCTGGGACACCCTGTATAGAGGTTATAGATTTTAGGTTGGCGGCAGTGGAAGATCCATCGATGATGTTGATTCCGAGGAGGCGGTAAATATGATGAAAATCAAAATCCACACAAATCAGCCTAGATTAAGTTATAAAAATATTGACGAATCAAGCCCGGGAGCATCATGCGGTCCCTGAAGTGTCAGAAATCCATTTATTTTTTGTTCACAATTGACTTTTGTTCATTGGAAAATCTTCAACGTCACAAAACATAGGCTTGAATGAATGAAACTGCAACTTCTGTAACAAGTTTTTCTCAGTTTTAGTATTGACAATTAAAAATTCATCCATTTCTATTTGTTCTTACAGAATTGAGTTCGCAGGATAACTCACGTCCTGCACTTCCTCCTAAGAAGAGGTGGCAATCTTCTTCAGGCCGATTTTCTTCGACCCACCAAAGCCAACAATTTGTGTATGGTAAGTAACTTTGTTGTTGAAGTAACTCGTTAGAAATACGCTACACAGCCAAAATATCAACTCGTTGCAGTTACTCAAGTTAAAAAATGGGAATTTTTTAACTTGAGATAGCTAGTGTACATCCTTAAAGTCAGAATGACTAAATTCCAATATTTTGAATATACAAAGGGAACTTTCAAATTGAATACTGCTACATAGATTCAGAGTGCTTACCTGGAACAATATCAGTAGGTTCTTACACTTCAGAAGACTCAGGGAATGGCTGAGGTTGTTGCAGCAATGTGTTTTTCACAAAGTTGATAGCTTGTGAACAATCAATTGAGTTCTTAAAGTCGACTGTTTTGAATCTCGGGTCCAGAAGAGTTGCAATGGCGAACATTTGCACCTTTTCCACCTGACCAAATCTTTTACCTATTTTGGCTAACATAACAATTTTCAGTTACTCCTCCATTGCAGTGATTGGTTCCAATGCATGCAGCTGCTTAGTCAAACCGTTAATCATAGGAATCACCTTGCTCAAAGTGACATATTTTTCTACCGACCATTCGCGCGTGATTTCCTCTAAAGGCTTCAAAACTGCAGCAACATCTTTCAGCTGGTCCATTTCTTGAGGAGAAACCATCGGAGGTGCTAAAGCGTGTTTAAAAATAATGCCGTGGACGATGTTACATCGAATAATGAATCTTATCAGCATGTAGTATGTTGAGTTCCACCTTGCATCTAGGTCTTGTTTGAGTTTTAGATCAGAAGCAGCTCTTAATTCATCGCTTGCATTGTTCGATATTTTGAACCATGTAACAATGGATTTCACTTTTTTTAGTAAACCAGGCAATCTCTCTACAGCCTTAATGGAATCTATAGCAACTAGGTTGATTTTGTGTGCACAGCATCCCCAATGTTTTATTTTACCCACGAAATCTTTAACTACTTTTACAATATTAGACGCGTTGTCCACCACAATCGCATTAATCTTATCGGGGTCGATTCTCCATTCTGTGCACACTTCTCTCAATTTTTTTTTAGGTTAGCAGATGTGTGAGAGACCGCAAACTCATAGACTCTTATAGCAACGCTGACTAGCTCCGACTCTACTATGTAGTGTGCCGTAATCCCTAAAAAAACTCCGTGCATTCAACGTGTCAGTCCGAAGATCGGTGGTTAGAGTTATATCCTTGACAGCTTTTAAATTTTCCTTATAATTATGAGAAATTTTCGCGTACTTCTCATCAAGACGACGTTTGAAAGTTTTTCTGCATGGTAAATTATAGTGTGGAGCAACGTGTTAAGTCAACTCTTGAAAGCCTTCTCTTTCAACAGTTGCAACAGGTTGATTGTCTTTACAAATAATGAAGAGGATCTTATCAGTCAGCTTTCTATGCTTCAATCCCCCTTCTTTAAATGATTTTATATTTTTAAAAACGTCATCTATACTTTCTTTACTTTGTGAGTCTCTGATACTTGGTGAGCTTCTGACATGGGAATTGTTAATTCTGGCAGAAGTTTCAGAAGTGGAGTCTTTAACGGAAATTGAGTTTTTACAAGAAATTGGATTGAGCGTAGAAATAACATCAGGCGTGGAACTGAAACCAGGAGTTCGGTCCTGCGTTCAAGTAAAATCAGGAGTTGAACTGCATCCAGGAGTTGGGTTCAGCGTTGCAGCGGGTGCAATTTTCTAGAATGGCATCCGCTCCCGTCGAAATCCCCCGCCTGTCCTTATGAAAATTATTTTGCTCCTGGTAAAACTTATAAGTTTGCCGACCCTGTTGAAAATTTACATTTCCCACGTTCAACTTTGAATTTACCGCTAATTTAATTCACTTCATGGTTGCGCGATCTGTCATCAGTAACAACTTATCGGCTAGTGGTATCTTAGCATGGACAGGAACCATTATCGTCTGTCGGCAAATGCCCGGCTACATTTTTCTAGTTAAGGGTTTATTCAAATTTTACATAGAGTTGGATTGAATTCAAAATCCAAAATATTGGTCGCTATCGTTCCTTTCAACGGTGAACTTCTACAATAGTCGAAATCAAAACTATCAATTTCTATTTGTTCTTACAGAATTAAGTTCGGATGATGACGCACCTCATCACTCGCGCTCGCGCTCGCCCCAGCGTAGCCCACCTTGTTCGAGCCAACGAAGCCGACCAGTTGACAAATCTGCATTAGGTAAGTAACTTTTTTTATGTGACTCGTTACAGTTACGTTACGCAGCAAACAAATTAACTCGTTACAGTTACATCTTTAGTAATTAATTACAATAATCTCGCAACAATTTATATCACGTCAATGTGACACTTTTTCAGTATACATCAGTTTAAAATCTCATAGAATTCTCTTCAACATAAAGTTGTTTCCTTGCAACTACTTGGATGAAATTCATATATTTTATTACAAATTTGTCTTGTTTGGTAGTGAAACTAATCCTTTTTGGATGATAAACTACTTCATTAAAAACTAATGTTTTTAGTTGTACATTTATCATTTTAGTTCCAAACTCATATCTTTGGTTGTGAAAAGACTATGAGATATGGTATTCTGTCTTATTTTATTTTACGTCTAGCAGAAACGAACGAATGTGGAAAATTAAATCATACTTCGACGACTTCCAGACCATTAAAAAGTTTTATTACATTAATTTCCAGATAAAAAACGTACGGTTACATTTCGAGACCAGTCTAGTTTCATCATCAGATCTAAATGTATATAAATTCCATCAATGCTGAAGAATTACAATAAAACGAATAAGATACGAACGTATTATTTTCGCATCTTACCTTGGTTAAAATTTGAAATTCGGAGGAAAAATTAATTAGTGTATGGAAGACACATTGAGAAAATCCAGTGTGAGTGCTCATATTTATTTTAACACCTTTTAAAGAGATCATTCTGTGAAAAGTAGAAAGTAGAAAATAGACAGTACCTTAATTATGAAATGAATGTGAAGTACAAATCAACTCTTATAAATTTTTTCGAGAACATTAAAATTTGGGCTGGAAAATAAAATCTTTTGTTGAAGTGGAAGGGAGAGTCATCTCCACTTCCATCTGGCTGCGTGAGCACTGACATGGAAATTCTCTCACAAGTCCGTCGTCGAGAACAATCATAGAAGTAAGGCGACTATGGCTCAGCCAAAGGTGGAAGTAGAGTTTCGTAATGTCGTACATTACGATACAGAGGAGTGAAATGTGAAGAGTGATCGTCCGCTGTATCATAATGTACAATATTACGATACTCTACGCTGTCGCATAAAAACGCGTAAATGCACCGGAATCACATAAATATTTTTAGAAATACATTAATAATTAATGGCAAAACTCAATCAAACATTTTTTAGCTCAAATATTCTAGTTACATATTATAAGAATCATTAAAAAAGTCTAAGTCGAAAATCTTATTCATACTTTTTCTGCCTTCTCTTTTTATAAAAACCATTTCCACAAAACAGCGTCTATAGTAGTTGGGTTCAGTGTGTAAAACTTCAACTTCGTCCCATTTTATCAAATCAGAATCACTATTGTGAAATTGGACTAAGTGCTTACTAAAGGCTCTATGCTCTTTTTCAGATAATTTAATGTTATTTTTATGTTCTTTAACTCTAATATGGAGAGGACGTTTAGTTCGACCAACATAAGTGATTCCGCAGGAACATATTTTTCTACAGATTACGTTAGATTGATCCAAAGTCTCTATCTTTGGTTGAAAATGTAACTATTTTGGTTGAAAATTAATTTTTTCAGCTGAAAATTCAACTATTCCACATTTAGACGATCTTGAGAAGTAGAAGTAATCTGTATGGTAAATAGGGGGTGAGTGGCATGAATCAATGACGACATAGTTTATATAGCTGCTCGCTTGTAGATGTCGCAGGGATCGGAAACTTTTAGGTTAGACCCGAGGTTAAGTCTCCTTAAGGGTTCCGATCTGGACTGGACCCTTTCATTTATTAAGGGTTTGGGTTCGCAACCAAACCTTTTACATTCCTAAGGATATATATAATGGATATATACGCGGAGCGCTTCCCCAACCCTTGATTGATCAAGCTGCAGACGAAGATGAGGAAGCGACATTAAGACCAATCGCGGAAAGCAGGCACCTTCTGAGAGATGATCGCGATGTCAGGACAAAGAGGAACATTAACATGCAGGTTCCTCCTAAGCCCCAAAATCTGGCTAAAATGGATGCCTCCCTTCGTGGAGATATTCCACAATAGTCCGACCTCTGGACCATCAATTGATCAGTTTGTGGTGCTGTGAGAGCTTTGGCTGATTCAAATCGCAGGCTAAACCGACGATGGATCAAAAGACCAAAAGACGCTTGCATCAACTGAACAAGAAGATTGGATGGGCAAGACAGAATGCGTCCCGTGTTCAATGTGTGATTGACTACATAACATCTGGTAGACCGTCCACGGAAAGGGTTCAAGAGTTCGCCCAAGAATTAAGGATCTTGAATCACACACAGAGTAAGTCAAAGCTGCTGACAATCAAGCAGCATATTGTTGAAAAAATACAGATGCTTCACTTCTAAAAGCCGAAGTAAAGAAAGCAGAGGTTGGATAATTTCACCAACAGCTACTCGACAAGAAAATGCACGGAAATTTTCACAGAAATGTAGAAAAACAGTTATTGTCGACGGAGCAAACTTTTGCTTTGCTCAGATCATCAGGGCTTAATTCAGATACAGAGGGTTTTATTTTCGCATGCCAGGACGGTGCCAAAATCCACCTTAGCATACCGTGACCGCATTTTATGTCAAGAAGTTCCCAGTGATAGGTGCAGAGCGTGTCATGCACACGCTGAGTACCTAGAACACATACTATCGAGGTGTCCGACCCCCGCAGGAACAACGTATCTACAGACATAATGCGCCCCTGAAAGTGCTTTATTACCATCTTCGTCGCTCTTAGGGTGTTGGCCGCAGCCCTGCCCTGCCGAACGCCCCAAGGGAGATAGAGTCAATTGTCCAAAACGAGAAGTGCTCAATTTTCTGGAACTACGATTTTCGGACAGCCGTCTCCGTTGCACACTCGAGGCCTGACATCGTTCGGCAAGACTTCGAGAAACGAACTATATTCGTGATCGAATTCTCAGCTCCGTCCGAATACAACATCACTGCCAATGAGAAAGAAAAGGAGGAGAGACATCAAGTCTTTAAAAGAGAGCTGCAACGACTGTACCCAAAATATTCGCTACAAGTAATTGTCCTTGTGATAGGTGCTCTCAGAGTTGCGAAACTATCACTGGTTCGTAACCTTAAAGCCATAACCGCGTGCCAAAAATATGCCAAGGCACTTGCGAGATGGATGCAGAAAGCTGTCATCCTTGGGTCGCTTCCTGTCCTCGAGACACACGAGGGTTTCGCAGGCATGTCATTGTGATTTCATCGTGCTCTGTGACCACCCATCTCACGGTTGTGAGACGTAGCCATAAGTGTGATTTACCGCGGTTCTACTGGGAGCTGGTGTCATCTTTTAGATGGAAGTTGCTCTCAATGGGACCCTGCGGTGATTGTTTAACCCTTTTTTTTAATTATATAAACAGCTAAAATAAAAAAATTGTGCTTGACATGTCTCCTAGAAAATGAATTCTGTACACTTTAAAAAAATTGTAAATTGTTTGAAAACTGTCGGCTGTAGAATTTTTTGAACAGTAACTAAACATCTTCAAGCGTGTCTACGTCGAATTACAGTGGCTTAAGCATCAAGGGAGGCCGACAGTGGTCATCCCCGATTGAAACCCGACGCAGATACGTTCGGAAATTTATATACGATGAGTGAAAGGCAATGATCTGGAGAACCTTTAAAGAACTTCAAAATATAATGTTCGAAGCAAACTTTTTTCGCACGTGATTTGGATATAGATGAGTTCTTTATATAGCGAAATTGAAGAATTATGTACAAAATGTAAGAAATTCTAGGCGATCACCGCTCTCGCAGCCGTCAGCGATAATTGCCGACTCAAATTGGAGACAGACACGCTTGGGCATTTTCAGTCATATATTGATATCCCATAAAGAGTTTTCAATTTTATTTCCTGAAATTGAAGGTCAGACCTTAAAACTATGTGATTTCGAAAAATTCTTGAATTTTATCTTAAAACTTCTCAGACGGTATATTCTCTTCAAGAGATCAAAAATATTTCTTGTAAGGGTGACTCCACACGAAACCCCATAGGATTTCCAACGGTTATTAAACAATTTTCTCCCTTTTTCTCTACACGATTAATCACGTTTCAAGTTATACCTAAGCTTGAATAAACGAAACCTCACCTTCTATAGCATACTTTTCTCAGTGTAAGTATTCCGAATTAAAAATGCATCCATTTCTGTTTGTTCTTACAGAATTAAGTATGCATGTTGACACACCTCGTCTCTCGCGTTCGCGTCAGCGTGACCAACCATCTTCGAGCAAACCTTCGAGCCGACGAAACCGACCGGCCGACCAAACTGCGTTCGGTAAGTAACTTTTTTTTTTGAATGACTCTTTACAGTTACGTTATCCTACAAACAAATTAGCTCGTTACAGTTACGTTACTAAAATTATGCACATCAAGTTCTCTAAAAGTTACTACAAATTTTTCCCCCCATTGCGCTTAATTTTTGAAGATTACAGGAAATGAGCACGCCTAAAATAAAATGTACCCACGCTATATTTTAAGATGTGAAGGACAATACGTTTGCAAAAGTAAACACAAAACCCGCATAATGCTCTCTACTCTAGATCTTTAGTAATTACCTATAATAATCTGGCAACAATTTATATCAAGTCAATGTGACACTTTGTCAGTACACATCAGTTCAACATCTCATAAAATTCTCTACAACATAAAGTTGTTTCCTTGCATAGAAATATTTTGGGTCCACTTCTAAAAAGCGCATACACGGAAAAAATAAGTTTTATAAAGTTTGCGAAACTAATTCAAGAGTAGCGGATATGCAGGACAGTTTAATGGAAGTCAGAAAGGTTTGGTTATACGATGTGATGAACTTATTTTAAATCCTAATTTAAAATCCGATTTAGCATTCAATTTTCTAAAATATAGTCACAAAACTTTTAAACTCTTTTATCTAACAGTTGGAGAGTCGCGAGATCTTCCAGAAAAATTTTTTCTGCATCGGATGAATTTTAAAAAGCTAGACCAAAGAAGTTTCTTAAAAATGATCCTATTTCCGAATTTTCATATTTTTATTCAATAACCAATCCAAGCTCTTGAATCTTTCTCCACCAACTTTGACCCAAATGAAACCGACTACGTTTTACACTTAAATTTGAAAAAACTTTACTTATAGCGAAATGAATGGCAAGTTCGAAGTCTACATAATCTGTTTTAGGATCAAAGACGAAATTAGGTTTTTTACATTCTGATATTAAATAAGAAAATGCTGCTGTATACGAAGTAATTTATTTACCAATAAGCAGGAAGGAAGCGAGATCTATGTACAAATTATTATACAATCCAAAAATTATAAATACTTGACCGAACTGTTTTGAGGAGCTATAGAACGTTCCATCGACAAAAATTGTTGCTTCATTGCACAAAAAAGTTAGGTTTAAAATTGTTGAGAACATAATAATATTATTCGCTTTGTCACCCACGGGCAAAACATTTTTCTTTTCATTTGTTTAAATTTTAATGCTGTTTCGTGAATTGTGATCATCTAATTGATTTCGCTGTATAGTCGGAACGACGGTTCTTCGTGAATGACCGATATTTTTGCGCATGCAAGTAAGATCGTGAACAGTTTTCGACGTCATCATTTTTCAATTCTCTATGCAAAACTTTTGAAGGCTTTCGAGAAATGTCATCTACTGCTTTACGTTTAAAGAATTGCTTCATTTTTGTCGATTAAGAACATTTTTCATCTCAGGTTCGTGAGTATGATTAGTCTTTTTTCAACAATTTCTTTACTCGGGTTTAATTTAAGAAAAGCTTTACATGACTTTTTAATGCAGGGCCAACGATGAACATCGCCCTTCAAAAATTTGTGGAAACGAAATTTATATCCGTCTAGGGCATGCCATGAGTTGATCTAAGTCAAGGTACAGAATTCAAAAATTCTTTAATTTTATTCAAAATTTCTTACGCGGTACATTCTCTGCAAAAGATCATTAATATCTCTTTTAGGGGTAATTCGACGTGGAATTACATAAACTTTCTAACGGTTTTCTAGAAATAGTTCCTGCCTTTTTGTTTGAGCGATTAATCAGCTTTCAAAGTGTACATGGGCTTGAGTAAATGAAACTGCAACTTATGTAGCATGCTTTTCTTATTTTAAGTATTCAAAATAAAAAATTTAGCCATTTCCTCTGTTCTTATAGAATTAAGGTCGGAGGGCTACTCACCTCGCGTCTCGGGCTCGCGCTCATCCCAGCGTAAACAATGTTCTTCGAGCCAAGCTTCTCTGAGCCAAGATTCTCCAAGACAACCAAGCCAACGAAGTCAACATCCCATCGCAGCTTCATATGGTAATAACAGAGTTATGAATTATCAGAAATTTAGTCAAAAATCAATAAATAATTAAAAATTCAACAATTCCAATTTTGTTTGTAAATTTATCTTTTTGAGTTGAAAATTCAACCATTTGGTTCAAATTAATGTGTTTGTTTGAATACTCATTTCTTTGTTTGAAAATTTGAATAATTTGTTGACACTTTCTTTTGCTTTGGTTAAAAATTAATTTTTTTTAAACTGAAAATGTAGCTATTCCATGTTCGATTGAAAATTTACCTTTTTTTAGCTGAAAATTCAACTATTTAAATTTTGATTCAAACATTAGATTCATTAGTTGAAAATTCAACTATTCAGTATGAAAAATAAAAAATGCATAAAAGCAGAACTTTGAAACCTGCTTTCAGTAGACAATAATGTTATATTTGTGAAATTCAGAACTACAGAAGAAAAGCTGACTATTAAATAAAATATTAAATTTGTTTTTTTTTTCAAGCAGAATGAATTACACTTTTATTTTGTTTTATGAATAAACTAAAAGCTTTTATTATCAATTCGTACAAAAAAGGAAATTTATCCAAAGACTAAAAGGGAATGTTAGTTGGCAAAAATAACAGCCTTGAAATTGGTTGAAGAGGTTAGGCTTTTTTTGAAGCGCATTCATATCTAGTATCCGAATGAACTCGGTTTTAAAATTTAGTGGTATCTATAATCTAAAGCAGGTTTCCACAAATGAAACGTTGAGACGTAAGAAAATGAAATTGTGCAAAATTACGAATTTGAATCAGTATCATTAGAATTAGGCCCATTGACAAGGGGATTTAAAAATAAGTTAGAAATTTCACCATTGGGTGCAGAATAAATAAAATATCGGGGTGTTCTGTTGAAACTGAGGAGGCTGTCGATCCAGCGTCTGGCTTCATAACACGACCAGGAAATTTAAATTTAAAACAGCTATCAAATAAGCAACTTGAGAATTAGGAGCAACATTGTTTAAATGGTTAATTTCATGTACAACCGGTACAGAGGAGAGCTGCTAATCGTTGCTTGACTCGTGGAAGCAGGGGGTGTATGATACTCAGGTTCTAAATTGTTTACAAGAGTTGCTTTTTGATTTTTGATTGAAATTGCAATACTTTATATTTGCAGAAAAAAAACAACAAGTTTTAGTACATCAGCATTCAAGAAAAATAGTTTTCCATGGTTTTTTCAATCATTCAGTAACACTCGAAAGCTCAGAAAAAAAGACATAAATAGATGCATGCGAGACTTATATTGATGCCAATTTGCTTCATTCAGCTTAGCAAACCTACAAACTTGCAAAGAAATAGCACAATATTTCATAAAAATGAGCTTTGCTTCTATAGATCGAGGCTCTCCAGAAGGCAGCCACTGGCTGCAAAGACTGCCAGTGGCAGTCACGAGACTAGGTCAAACAGGCCCTCATAAATTTTCGTCGAACTTCTCCTTCGACTCGTTTCTAATCCTTCACGGTAAATTACAGTTTGAAATAGAAAAATGAAACGTATTGTGAATTCAAGTAGAAAAAAATCAGACCCTTCGGTGTGAACAATGAGCGGCAACGAGCCGTGACCGTAACGACCGTAACCTTTTTCAGGATTCCTTGAAAGCGAAGAAAAACATGACAGAAAAAATTGTTGGCAGCCATGCACTGGCCGTGGCAGCCACCACCTGCTGAAAGTGGTGAGCCCTGCTCTAGATAGATCTCTTATCACTTCACAGCACTTTCCACTACGCACTATTTGTAGCCTCATAGATTCTGTACGATGTTCTTTCTTCGTGAGTCCTTGGCTGCCGGGTATGTAGGTCCCTGGGTCTGCAAGTGGTCCTTGACGATGACTCAACTGCAATTTTCTTTGCAGATGCGGTACTGACAAAGTGACAAATGTCAGCCGCTGCATAAGCTCACCCTTGAGTTAACATACACCCTCGCATTCACCTAGCGATAAGAATATCGCAAGTCTAGGACGAAAAAACTCTGCGTTGAAGGAAAAAACGTGTAGGAAGGGTGAGGACCTTTCTAAAATAGTAGCATTGTTTTAATTACCAGAATTGTAGTGGCGCGATGTATTTCTGGTAATTTTTAAACTACTAGATCAGCCCCAACAGGTTGAAAACCTGACCGCTGTCCTGGCGATGTCCTCTGGTTCCCGACGTCCGTTGGTCCTGGTCCTTGTCCTGGTACTTTGATTTCAGCAATCGCAATGATATTTTGCCCAAAATGTTCTGTCTTTGGCAATTATCTTTCCGAAAATTTACCTAATTTGTTTAAGTGTTTATGAATGCACGCTCACTTTGTTTATTAAAAACATCACAACAACCCAATGTCTTTAAATGAACCGATGCGAAACGCGACCCGCTAATTTATTGTTTTAATAAAAAAATCACTTGGTTTCAGTTTTCAAAGTTACAATTTAAAACGCTGGAGTCAAAGTTCTTTTATCGAAATAAAAATCACCCATCACTCACTTTGACAGAATTCCATAACGCTGATATAAAGAATATGCGCGCCTAAGCGCGATCGTCGCAGATCAAAGTTACGCTAAAATTCAAATTGGATAAATGAAAAATTTGCTTTTTGATACAGATTAAAAATGAAAGTTTATAGTTTATTCATAAAACAAAGTAAAAGTGTAAGTCATTCAGTTTCAAAAATAAAAGTTTAAGATTTTAATTACTGGTCACTTTTTCTTGAGTAGTTCTGAATTGCCCAAATATAACATTACTATACTGCAAGGACGTTTCGAAGTACGAGTTTTCAACAATTGTAAATTTTTCACGAAGTATTGCAATTTTACACCAAGTAGTTGAATTTGTAACCAAAAAAGAGGATTTTTATTTTAAATAAAAAACAGTTGAATTCAACAGATAAAGACAGATTTTCAACAAAAGAGTTACAACTTCAACCAAAAATAATTTTTCCAACAAGGAAAAAAAAACTAATTGTATTGAATTTTTAAGCCGGAAAAGAAGAATTTTCTACAGACGATTTGGTTTAAAAAGAATCTCAACCAGAAGGTAAACATTTATTTCTCTGATTGAGGATTCATTTCTTAGTTGAAATATTAACTATTACATTTTTCGTTGAGAATCTATCTTTCTTAGTGAAAAATTCAACTTCTTGGTGGAAGGTTGAACTGATTTGTTAAAAATTAATTTGTTTGTTGAATATTCATCTCTTGGTTGAAAGCTCAACTTTTTTTATTGCAAATTAGTCTCGTTTGATAGGAAAATAATGTTTTTGGTACAAAATTCAACTGCTTGTTCGAAAAATAATCTGCTTTGGTTAGAGATTCAACTCTTGTGTTGAAAATTCGGTTTTTGGTTAAATTCAACTGTTTTTTATTAATAATTAAAATCATGACTTTGGTAGAAAACTCGTATTTTCAAATTATATATTTTCTCGGTGTACATGAAATTGATAAATTTATATTTTTTTTACAAAAATAGATGACGTGGGGTACTCAGGAATCCCTAATGGAAATGTTTCAGTACATCCATTTAAGGAAATTTGTATTCCTGCTGATAGCCGGTTTTTTTTACAAATGCCAGGTGATCATGTTGTTACTGGAACTCTACACATGGAATTCTACATGCGTGGTATTCCTAGCTGGATGCCATTAAAATTTCCCTATAAGAAAGTAGTTTCACCTGCCCGTATTTTTCTATACTTGCGTTCTCTTCCTTCCGTTTTTTTACTAGGATACTTCGAAAAAGATGTCCACAGAAACAATGATCCTAATGTTCGAGGATACCGCTGTTTTGTAAAAACAGGCCCAGTTCTTTACGAAGTAGATCTTGTGCCACTTCCTGTAGATGAAAAACTGAATTTGCCTCAAAGGACAGCTATTTATGTACAATCACTAGATAACATTTTCATTTATGCGGGGTTGTTCAAGCCTTTTACAGGGCAGAATGCACCCACCTGGATTAATTGAGAAAATTCGATTAAGGGCGCGACCTTGAGATTGACCTGGGATGACTGGCAGCGCCTAAAAGCCTGGCATCGCTGTTGAATACGAAATGAATAAAATACATGCATTGAATTGAATCCACGTTTATTTTTTACCAACAAAAAAATATATTTTAATTTTTAAACGTACTTAAGGATTTTTAAAAGAAAGACGAATAATATGGTGAAACCAATCCTGCATGATTATTGTGTGCAAAATGTGATTTACCTTCCAGTTATACCCATCAACTGAATTCGAGAAATTTAAGAAAAAAAGTTAATTTTCCCAAAAATTCGACAAGAAAACCTGCTGTAATATGAAGAACAATAATTATTAATTTTTGCCTCAATCTTTTTGTTGGCAAAATACAATGTTTGGTCCGATAATCCAACTCTAACTAAAATGCCTGTCCACATATATTACGAGCTGCTATAATAAATTTTGAAGGGTTGCAGTGCAAAACTAGATATTTTTATCATTTAAAAATCAAATACATATTTTGGTAAGAGGATTTTTTTAAACTATCATTTTTTGATGTAATATTTCTGTTTAAATGCATTAAAAATTTTAGTTTCAATTTAGTTGCAATCTTAAAGATGTAATAATTATTTTCAAACTCTAATCAGGCATATTTCTTGAAATTATTATCATTTAATGAAAAAAACAAACATTTTTTTTTAGTTATAGGGAAAAATTTTTGTCATTCTGTGATATCGCGATTTTCAATTTCGATTTTCTCAGAACACAATCATTTTTTTATATAGAACCTTTTTTATTCTTATCCAGAATTCCCATAACTCTGGAGTAAGTTTTTGTGTTTGCAAGAAATTGAACATTTGTTTTTAATCGCTGTTCAAAGCCAATTTTGAAAATCCATGAAATTTTAAGCCATAAATTCTCAATCGATTTTCTCTAAATTATCTAACATTCTTACATCAAACTTTGAATACCTGTATTGAGAAACTTAATATCTGAGAATCATAATTTTATTTCATTTTTAAACAGAAAATTAAAGTTTTTATTGCATTCTGTAGTCAAGCCTGGTACAGTTTTAGATTACTTTCACTTCGAGATTATCAACTTCCACATCAGTTTCCTGCAACCTGGATAACTTTCTTTGATAAAATTTTTTGACCTCAATTCAACGTCAGTTCGGTTTGGGAGTGGATATTTGTTTTATCTGTAAATAGTGACTTTTATTTTACAGAATGGTTTATCGCTGTTTTGAAAAAATCTTATTTTGTTGGTTATCTAATTCTGTACTGCCACCCTTCAAATACGGGTATTGAGGGTATGGAGGGTTGCATTTTGGCGTGCCAAGACGGTGTCATTTCCACATTTTGTTGCGGGAACGACCTACATCCAAAGGCATAATGCGGCACTAAGAATGCTTCATTACCATCTCAGTCACTCTTGCGGCACTAGCCCTGATACCATTCCGCCAAACGTCCCTAGGGAAATAGAGTCAATTGTCGAAAATGAGAAGTGTCGCATATACTGGAACTCCATATTCTCGAAAATTGTTTCTGTTGCGCACTCGAGGTCTGAAATTGGTTCTCCTTGACTTCGAGAAACGAACCATGTTCGTTATCGAATTTTCGGCACCAGCTGACAGAAACATCATAGCCAAGGAGAATGAAAAGAAAGAGAGATATAAAGATCCTATAAGGGAGTTGCGACGGCTATACCCGGAATATTCTGTTAAGCTAGTCGTCCTGGTCATCGGTGCTCTTGGAGGTGCCAAGCTTTCACTGGTTAATAGCATGAATAGCATCCCTGCATGTCAACAAAATGATAAGACACTTGCGGGAAGAATGCACAAGGCGGTCGTCCTTGGGTTGCTCCGTGTCCTGAGGGTGCACGAGACCCTTGCCGGATCATCCTATTGAGCTTTTCAGATGAGCACCCGCTCCCGGCAAATTCCGCTGTTGTCCTTATGACAAAATGGTACTGGAGGATTTAAAAAGGCCATAATTAATAAAAGGTGCCGTACCGTCGCTGTTCCCAGATTGCCTGCCTTATTTATCCAAGGCAAAACAAAAGAAACTCTCCAAAGAAAGACTGCCAACATCATTGTCTGCAAAGCCTAAATCCAGAAAAATAAAAGTCGTGGCAGAATCTACCGTGACGGATCGACTTTCGAATGGAAAGTCGAATATTTTGAATATTTCCAATTCAAATTTGACTGAAAATTCGAATGTGCTTCAGAATACGAAGGCACAAGATGATGCATTTTTTTAAGAAAATTCAAATCCTGATAATGAAAAAATTGCTGATCCCGAAAACCCTGCAGATCCTGAGAACCTGCATATCTCGTCCATGCATTGAACTAACGCATTGTTCTGCACGATTAGTTAATGAGAGAATGAAATTTGTTAATGCAAAACATATCACTATTCACAATAGCATGCGAATTCAAGCCGAGTTCTATGGTATGGCGTTGACGTTAGAGAAGCTTGGATTAACTGAAAATTACATTTCCCCAGTTAGCGAATTAGAGGCTTTAATTCTAAATTTTGACAATCTGAAATTTTATTCTGGATGTGCTTCCCCCAGTTCTCTTAAAAATGTTGAGAACTCTTTTTCGATGCGAGATCCGTCGAGATTTTCACGCCATTTAGAGTGCTGGTCAGTGATGCATAATGGGACTAAAAGCTCGTTTTGTGAAACTTGCTTGAAGGGAAAGAAAACCCTTTAACAAAAGGTGATACGATTGCAAAACGTGAGTGAGTAACGACGTCACGGTATTCACATGAGTCATTTGAACAAGGAAAAACTGGAAATTCTAAGAAAAAGTCTGTACGACTCCAAAAGAATAGCAGGGGATTACTAGAGATTGTATCATCACTATAAAGTCCAATTGCAGAAGAATCAAGAAGAAATGGCAGCTCTTCTTGTCAAAGGTCTTCAAGAGAAACTTTCCCAAGCAAACGTTAGCAAGCATGAGAGAACTGCGATTAAAGAAATACTGGCAGCATCCAAAGTTACAGATTCTAAAGGGGGTTGATATTCAGGAGACTGAATAATTGTGTCCTTAATTTTTCACATGAAATCAGCAGCAGCTTATCGTCTTCTGATGGACAACAAGATTCTTCCATTGCCTTCAAGGAGCACAATTCGCAGGTGATAAGAAATTTAATCAATGAATTTTATACACTTTTTAAAATTGAAAAAATTTTAGAATACTTCTCTCTTAAGAACTAATTCAATTGCATAGAGGTTTTATTAACGAAAATTTCATTTTGTATGAAAACAGATATTTATTATTATAGTGACGAGTTGGATAATGTGCAGTGCTGGTTTCCACATCCTATGGTTAAAGGGCGCCGCATTTACGTCTTTGCTGACGTCGTTCACCTTACCAAAAATGTTCGGAATCGGTAACATGGTAAGAAGACCTTGCGGGTATACATTTAAATATAAAATTCTTATTGAATTCTTCTAATATTTCGATATTCTCTATTTAATATATGCCTCACTTCTTGCAGGCTAATCCAAACGAGCCTTAAATTGATTGGGAATATTTTTGCAAATTGTGCAACGTAGACAAAAACCACGGCACAGGAATATGGTGTCCTGACCTAAGTGAAGATCATCTTGATCCCAATAAAATGCCTAAAATCGACTAGTCCTGGCGGTGCAGGTAATTATTTAGTTACTGGTAAAGGCAATAGTTTATTTCATTATTCTGTTACTAATGAAATACTTTGTTTCAGATTCTCAGAGGAAAAATGGCCGAAGGTCTTTTAACAGGACTTAGAATTTATCCGGAACTTTTCAAAGGCTGCGAGACAACGTCCGAGTTCTGTTAGAGGATAAATAATCTGTTGGAGATCTTGAACAAAACTGATCCTGAAGCAGGTCTTTGACTGGATTCAAACGATTATGAGGTAAGAATGCTAACTTATTTATCATTGAACAAAAATAAATCAATATATTACTACTTTTTTAAGGCGTTACTCGAATTTCTAACTTGGCTTGCCGATTGGGAACGAAGAGTTTATAACAATGAACTTGATCGAAAAGAAAATAACTATGGACGAAATAAAAGCAAAGCTTGGAATCGTTATTGAAGATGAGGATACGGATTTCAATAATTTTGTCCATGCTGTCGATCATAACTACAATTTCCAAAAGGTTGTTGATTGTCTGCTTTTTTATACGACAGAGAGAGTGTGCAGGTTCGTTCGAGAGCGAGTAAAGTGTTCAGTATGCTTGGGTGCTTTTCTATCAACAACAAGCGTCGCAACTGATACCTTGTTTTTCTCTTCGGACAGAATACCACAAGGTAACGAAATTTTCGTTTCTTCATCCAAGGAACTTGTGCATCCGAAGCGGAGGATATACAATCCCATCGTAGAAATCCAACACATTTTTCAAAAATATCGTCCGAGTCGGAAATGCTTTGATTTTATTGTGAGAAAATTCTCGTCTGCGGAAATCAATCTGCACTTCCAATGCAAGGAACACGCTAAGAACGCAAGATAAATACTGAGTTATGACGTATTTACAGATCCGCATGCGGGAATATGCTTAGCAAGAGATGGCTAGCATTAATGAAAGTAAGTGTTCTGAAGAAAAAGCGGCAAAGCTTTTCATAATCAACAAACTGAACACTTTTCTGAATGACGTTAATGAATAAATGACTTGAGAAATTTTATTTGTTTAATCAAAGTAATTTTTATATTGATTGTACTATTTTCTCCATGGTTGAATTGATAATAATTTAATTTTTGAATTATAAAAGCTTTAATTAATTGTTTATCCTGTTTTTGAGAGAGAATTTTCCCAAAGAATATGAAGACTAAAACTAGGCATAATTTAATATTTATTACTACGAATTACTATTAAAATGTGATTAATTAGTTGTGTTACTGAAAATAGTATAGCATTTTACTGCTATTATTTATTGAAAATATGTGTTATGTAAAAAGTGAATGTATAATATTATATTTATTACAACGAATATGACTTTCAAAATGTGATTGGTTCGCTTAATTTGATTCTCGAATTTGATTTTGCTATCTAAAAACAATGCTCCTAATTATAAAATAAATTGATAATTCACTATTTGCTATGGCAACAAATATAACATAATTTTTTTTATTAATGTAATTGATTAGTTATAAAAACCCCTTTTAAAAAGAATTACATCTATTTGTTTTTAATACAACATATTACTTATTATTATTAACCATGAATTATTTTTTACTTATGTAAATTAATTTTGAAACAATATTTCCAGGTGAATTATTTTGTCAGGTAATTACATTATTCCTAAGTATTAATAATTTAATTTAATGTTTGCAAACATTGACACTGTATGAAGAACTATATGTGTTTTAAACTATTTTCTCTATCGCTAGGGATCGTTCATGTATTACGTAAGACGTTTTTCTTTTGTTTATATCGTTGTGTCCTTTTCAACTTCACAGCAATTTTATTCTCGTCTTCATTTAAACAAAAGAAAAACGCCTTAAGTAATATATGAACGATCCCCTATCACTATTTCCTCATATTTTTTTCATAAAAGATATTATTGAAAGTTTATGAATCTATTGTAATAGATTCATCATTCATTTTGTAGTGAAAAAAAAAAACATTATTTTAATTATGAAGATTATTTTTGTTCATACCTCTTGGAAGTATGTAATTACAGATGCCGTACATGCATAAACTTGAAAGTCGGATAGGGCTGGGATATTGTAATTTGGCATTCTAACCTCAAAATCTGACAACTTGCACTACTTTCAATGATAGATCGTAAATAATCGAACATATTTAAACTTAACTACCTACTTATTACAATTATTTTCGCAACATGTTCCAATTTAAGGTAAACGTCCCAGTTATCGTCACCATGAGAGATTTCATTGACTTCAAATATTTAGAAAATTGTTTTGGAAGAATTAGTTGTAAAATTATTGGAACTGATTGATCTGCCATGTACTAGTAATCGTGAGACGTTGTCCCAATCTTCGTGAAAAAGGTTAAGTTTTCTTGAAATGAGTTTTTAGCGATTTGGAGGTGTATTTCAAGTGGATTTTTGTATCCTAAGTATACATTAATGAAATGAAAGATGTATTGTTAGTTTTATATTGATTGAGAGATTGATTATAATGATTATTCATAATAAACATGAATTTTCTTCTATAATGTTTAGTTTTTATTTCAATTAATGTGATTAGGGACAGTAGTAGGCTAGTAAAAGGGAGGAGAGGGAAGCGGGGAATCGATTAAATGGAGGGGCAGTCTTATCCTGTTTTTTTCTGAACTCTTGTTTTTTTTTTCTTCATCCACTATATTCTTTGCAAGGCAAAGAGAACAGGGATAGACGCTTACATTGGGTGATCCAGAAGTTGTAAAACGGTTCTCCTCCTCGTCCTAATTCTCCCGAAAAAGGTCGCGACGGGCCTGTGGGCTGTTTGGGGTCTCACGACGATGGACCGTGGTCGTGGCGGGCTGCGTTGATTCTCCCGAGGGCTCTGGACCCGAGGAGAGTATGGGCGAACCGTGGCCGTAGATCCTGTTGGACCACTATAGACCCGAGTCAAGATTTGTTGTTTGTGAGGCGAGCACTCGTTGGAAGAGGGTGGGCGCCTACCGGTCGGACCCCGTGTGGTATAGAGGCGAGATCCTCTTTCCGCAGCTAGCTTTCTAGGAGAATGCCGTAGGGGTGGCCGAGGACGAATCCGTTGGGCTGGATCTTGGGACTGGACCTCGAGGTGGGCGTCCCGCCAGGCTTCTCTTAAACGTTCCTTTATAGGTCTCCGGGTACTGGGGGAGCCCGAGGCTAGGGTTCTTTGAAGTTTAGCGTAGTCGCGACCCAAGAATCGTTGGCCACTTACGTGGGGAGGGGATGGTCGAGCAACCACGGGTGGCTCACTACCGGGGACAAGGTCCCAGCTATCTTCTATGGACATTTCGAGAGGTGAAGCCCGTAATGTCAGGAGGTTTCCGTCTTCATTATGCGGAGAGGGAGAGACTCTGCCTGGTTGATCGGGAGTGGAGACCACAAGTTCCTGTAGGACACTGTCCAAGGGGAGTCCGTCGGAAGGGCCCATTTCGGACAGCAATAGGTCGGTGGCAGGGGGGCTGACCACAGACAGAACAGGATCCAAGGGATCGTTCATATATTACGTAAGGCGTTTTTCTTTTGTTTAAATGAAGACGAGAATAAAATTGCTGTGAAGTTGAAAAGGACACAACGATTCCTACGCTTTGGTGGTAGGGGCACATACTTCTCAGGATGAGCTTTCTGTTCTTCTACCTCCCTATAGTGGAAAAGCTTTAGTTGGTTTCCCGTGGTTTGGATGAACAGCGAGGCGTCGTAGAGGGATCGAAGTAATGGCGCTCTTCCAGGAGGTGGATCCTTTCGGGGTGGGGGGGGGGGTGATCTAGGCAGGATAGGGATGAAGGAGTGAGATCCGTTTATGTAGAAGCGACTTACCAGAGAGTTAAAATGAAAGTAAGGGGAACAGGAATATATGGTTTGAGGATGTCAGATCCTTCCGGGTGGGGGGAAGTGACCTAGGCAGGATAGGAATGAAGGAGTGAGATCCTTCTATGTAG